>UESW01001918.1:311196-336450 GCA_900491605.1 Calamus simplicifolius | reverse complement strand
TCATATATATTAGCTTATTATGGCAAAAAATATCTTCCTAAAACCCTCGCTCGCAGCTTTCACCTTCCTCCCACTCCTCTTCTTTTATTTTCTATTCTTAACTCCTTTTGCCTTTTTTATTGGGTTAAAGAACGGACTAGATGTATAATTATGACACGCAATTTCATTTCTTTTATTTTCTCTGTCCATTTTATAGAACTAAAACTAGATGTATTATGACAGCATAAGAAAGAGTCCACGTCCAGATCTATGCGTCAGCTTTTGAGACATCTCCTTATGGGATTTTCCCTCCCACCTTCTGGAGCCCTAATCCGATCTTGTGATCTGTACTCTGTAAATGTCCTCGAGCTTTGGATCTTCCATATCTTTATCTTTCATCCTCGAGCAAACATCAACAAAAATCACTCTTTATCTTTGGATCACACATACCACTCTTTTAATCATTGACATGGAGAAAGATCGACGAACTCCCAATGCATGAAGGAATTCGTGTGGTTGTGGGCAAACTCCATTGCTTAATTGTATTGAGAAACGCATAAGATCTTAATTGTATTTTTTTATATCTTTAAAATGGCATTTATTTTTGTCATAACAAGTTATAATTTTAATAAAAAAATAATTTTATATTTCTTTTCATGCTATTATGGTGAAATAAAAAGAATTTTAACACCTTTTATATATCTTATAGTAGCATTGGATTACGCCATCAAATGGAAAAATCACAGAATAAGCCCCGCAACTCCGTAGGATTAAATTCACACTAGTATATTAGCACACTAAATATATATATTAAGAATCTCATATCAATACTCTGTGTCTGATAATCTAATTTGATTATCACCATACATCTAGATTGGTTCTCATGCTTGTGCCATGTATCATAAATCTAATCAATTCAAAATAATATTCTACATCATACTTCATTCAGCCTTAAGCCTTGCTACCGATGTTACGCACCAACAGCTATACATAACATGTGCCAATTTGGGCATGTAAAATATAGGTTAGCCTACAACTAATTAAATTTGCAATCATATCTTGTAGAGCAAAGAAATCATGAATATTGCACTATTTTTTTTAAAAAAAATGTAATGAAAACTTGTTGATAAAATCCAAAACTTAATTTGGACACAAACTGCCATACGCATAAAATGTCATCGACAAGTATGATGCCATTTTAGGAGCAAAATCAAATATTTTACGGAAGGATATCCCAGAGATAAGATTGCATGGTAGCTATCATATAGTTTCCGTACTACTATTCTTGCCATCTCTAGCAATTAATATCTCAATAGAAGCTGGCGGTCAAAAAAAATGACCGGTAGTCTAAAATCCCCATTAGAAAGATGGCATCAAAGCACTATATATATATATATATAACGCTAACTATTTATGATCTTAATGAAAAAATGACAGTCAAAAAAAAATTTAATTACCGAGTTCACTTTATTACTTATCTTCGCAAAAATAAAAATTAATTATATTATATAATCTAAATTCCGAAATGAAGCTTTTTGTTATCTCTTCAGCTTTGTATCTTCCCTTTATTTATCTTTCGTCTTCGAGCAAACGTTGACAAAAATCACTCTTTACCACTCTTTTAATCATTGACATAGAGAAAGATCGATGAACTCCTAAGGCATGAAGGAATTCGTTTGGTTGTGGGCAAACTCCGTTGCTTAATTGTATTGAGAAACGCATAAGAGGCAAAACGGACAAAGAATGGTTGATCATAACTCCCCACTAGCATTTAAGCGTAAATTAAGGTGCAACGCCAAGCGTGCAAAATAAGCACTTGCTCCAAATACTTCAATAATTTTCCCTGCGATCGATGGAGAAGACATAAATATTAGAAAAGGCCAATGGCGACCCTCTACTTTCATACATTGGAAAGTGATCTAATAGAAGATATATCTAATTTGGCATATAGCTTAGCCATAATTCATTAACGATATTAGCTTTTTTCAGGATTGGCTCCTTGGGTGGGGCCCGGGACCTTGCATGGGAATGGCAACCATCACGGAAAATTAGTCACGCCCAAGGTTTGAACGCATGCAGTGTTGAGAGGTGCCAAACAAAAAGTTGGCGGAGGCATGCCATATTCTCAATACAGAACACAAAGAAGGAACTTGATATATATGGGACGGGAGGAATGCCATATTCTCAGCTTTAGGAGATGAGTCCAACTATACTACTGTTTACCTATGAATAATATTACGCGATTTTCATTATGACGAGATATGCTATATAATGTAATATAATGGATTTGTTGCCAAATATAATGGATTGATTGATAAAAAAGTTGCATAAGGAAATATCGGTGTGCGTGGCAGGTGTCCTGAAATTTTTTTCTTAGGGTATTAAATGATGGATTGAAAGGAAAAAGCTTAAAAAAGGATTGGAATAAATTAGTTGTTATGGAGATGTAGCTCCGATGGTAGAGCGCTCACTTAGCATTACAAAGGTACGAGTATCGATACCTCGCATCTCCATAATTTGTGTCCATTTAAAATGAATAAAAACCCTTTTTTTACCTTTTTTTTGTTGACGGCAGATCCTGCTTGGATGACAACAGATCAAATATAAAGGGATAAATTAAAACCTTTATCCTTTTATCCCAGGACGATGGCATCTCCATATTTTTTGTACATTTTAAAGAATTAAAACCTTTTTTTTACTTTTTTTTGTTGACGGTAGATCCTGTTGTCTGCTTGGATGACAACAGATCAAATATAAAGGGATAAATTAAAACCTTTATCCCTTTATCCCAGGTCGATGGCTCCCAAGCGAGCAATTAATACACCGCTCCTTGCTCTAGAAGTTTCACAGTTGAACAACACGTATATTTAATTTAATTCCTCTAGCACAAGAAACAAGGGCTTCTACTGTCGAGAAGAGATCTCTACCGACCACGTACAGTGAACGTGAGAAGATAAGGTGGGATTCTGACTTTTGGGCGACCATGTCACAGGGATCCCAAAGAAAAAAAAAATTCAAGCTACGTTACACTACTCGCCGCTCTTCTATGTACATTGTAATTTCTTTCTTGCCATGGAACTTTCTACCACGTAACGAGGTTCCGGAAAACAAGTGAAAAAATCCAAGCTACGTTGCTTTCTTGTTTGTCGTAGAACTTTCTAGCATGAGTTGGAGGATGTGATTCAGGTATATAAAAATCCAAATAACATGGAGAACTCTAGACCTCACTATGTTAATAAATTAGAGAGTTCAAGCCAAATATAAGCCCCACGGTTTTTTTTTTTTTACCAATCAGTAGTTCATGACTACCCAGTTTTTGGGTGGAACTTCATGCAGGCCAGCATGGCCGCACAGCTACCTTCCACCAGCGGAGCTCCAAGCTTGGACGAAGCGACCGGACCGAGGAGGAGGAGGACTGTGGTATAGCCGTTGGGATCGAATGAAATTGACAAGCAGCAATCATTAAGACCTAAAAGGATAATGAGAAGGTTAATTTATGATGACAGAATAGAAAGAAAATTAAGAAAATATCATGCTCCTGTATTTTTAAGGATGAAAAAGAACGCAAATTATTATGTCAACATTCACGTATAGTTTGTCTGAGTTACATCAGTAATACATTTTTTCATGACGTTATATTCTATGTTACTATCTCAGTAATCATGTACACCCACTCATTATATAGTTCTGCAACTATCTTTTAATAGGCCTAATTTAATCTTAAAGAGCCAATTTTAGACATGTTCAACAAACCTGAATTTCTTTTTTTAGAATTTAATTAAGACTTTTTTCTAGCAAATCTATAAAATTTTGTATCAGGCTAAATAAGTTGGATGGATTAAAAGCGCTTCCTAACCTTTGATCATCATCTCTTAATATATATACACACACAACATAGATATCCATCCATTCTTCCTTTTGGCATGCGCAACTTCCTTTTCCTTTTGCTTTTTAATTAAAAATAAAATAAAACTAAGCAGACTTCAACGTTACCACCCGCCTCTACAAAAATAAATAAGCTTTCCGAGCTAGAGAATTTAACATAGAAGTAAAATATTCCCATCTCTCAAAGAAGACAGAACCTAAATAGTACTTAACAATTAAACAAGAATCTCCTTCATCACTAAAAGATCGTAATCATGATTTGTCAAATTACTAAAATAATTTTTAACCAAACCAAGAAGATGACAACATTAATTAATTCTAAGAGGAAAATGGATAATTTTATATTATTAATTCTGATGCCATTAGTTCCGTTATGTTAGTTCCTTGTATACATGTTATGCATAATGATTTTAGGCAAAAACATTATAATTAATAACAACATTTTAAGATTACGATGGTTACTTATTATTAACTTATTCTTATGTTTGTCTTCTTCTTTACAAATCGCTTATGGAAAACTAAAAGATTATTTCAATAAAAAATAAAATTCAACATTATCAAGCACATGATTTAGGAGCTAGAGGCATCCAACAAAAAACAAAAGTAACAAGTGTATAATTATAAATTAAAATTGAAACTATAAAATGCACTTCTTCTTTCATATAATTTTGCATTCAGCATTACCATCCCAAAATGATTACAAAGTTTCATAAGTTAAATTTCTTCAACATTATCAATCAAACATCAAATTTCTATAACAACCTTCCGCCGAAGCAAAATCAATAAATGACCGCGCATACGTTTTTAAAGAGCGAGGAATCACAGTCGAGGGATAAAAAAAATAACATGTTCCTCTGGCCAAAAGAAATGCAAAATATTCATTTATGTAGCCTTTATTAAAATTGATCCTGAGAAATCAATTGTTATGGAGATGTAGCTCCGATGGTAGAGTGCTCACTTAGCATACCAAAGGTAGGGGTATCGATACCCCGCATCTCCATAATTTTTGTTGACCCGCAATTTTCTTTCTTTTATTTTCTATTCTTAACTCCTTTCTTTTATTTTATCTTCCTTTTTTTGGGGTATCTCCATAATTTTTGTTGACCCGCAATTTTCTTTCTTTTATTTTCTATTCTTAACTCCTTTCTTTTTTTTATCTGCCTTTTTTTTGGGTTAAAGAACAGACTAGATGTATTATGACACGCAACTTCCTTTCTTTTATTTTCTCTGTCCATTTTAAAGAACTAAAACTTTGATTTTTGGGTTAGAAAATGGACTAGATGTGTTATGACATGCAATTTTGACGGTAGATCCTATTGTCTGCTTGGATGATCTTATCTTGTGCTTCGCACAGCATAAGAAAGAGTCGCGTCTAGATCTATGCATCAGCTTCTCAGACATCTCCTTCTGGGGTTTTTCCTCCCACCTTCTAGAGCCCTAATCCGATCTCCAAATCTTCGAAGAACCCGTTTCCTAATCCAATGAGGAGGTGCCCTCGATCACCATTTCCATTTCCAATTGTTCCTTGCTTCCTTTTGTTCCTCGTGAATTCAAGCACTTCCACTAACCTTTTTTTCATCTTTTTTTTTTCTCTTTCAGGGATGGAGAGGGTTGGGAATGGACAGCGGAAGCAGCTCGGCAGGGGAATGAAGGGCGGCTAGGGAACGCTATGCTCACTTTTGTGATCTGTACTCTGCCTTTTTTCTCCATGATCGGGTTGACTTGTCCTTCTAATCAGGTGGAGGTTAGATTTCTTCGATTCTCGATCGTTTTCTAGATGTTTTAGTGAAAAGATGTGGTTTGGTTAGAATTTTGGTGAAGACTATGTTTTAAATTTTCATTAGTTTCTCTTCTCTAGCTTGCTGGTTAGGGCTGGAATTGGGCTTAAATCAGCCCGAGACTTTTCCTTGCTGTTGGATAAATTTTTTTTTTTAAAAAAAAAACTTTGGATCAAACTTGGGTTCAAAATTAAGACTTTTCCTTGCTATTGGATAGAAGGAAAAAAGACTTTGTACACTGCATCCGGTGCAGCAAATCCTACATGGGCTACACCGCTTTTTTTTATTGATCCACATGTATATGACACCTATTAAAAAATGTTAAGACAGCTTTACGACATCTCGATCAAAAAAATTATGACACCCAAGTTTTAAAATTATGACATCTTAGTTATAAAATTGACATCCATTCAGAAAACCAAAAAAAATTATGATATCCCATTTATAAATTTGATACCGTAGTTATAAAATTAAGACACCCATTCATAAAATGTCTGTACATAAATTTCAAAAAAATACATGTCATCAAAATTTAAGATAACACCCAATTGTAAAATTAGGACACCATAGTTATAAAATTAAAACACCCATTAAGAAGCCAAAAAAAATTATGACATGTAAATTTATGACACCGTAGTTATAAAATTATGACACCCACTTAGAAACAGGTCTATACACAAATTCTAAAAAAAAAGTGAATAGGTATTAATGTATGTTACGTCAAAATTTAAGATGAAATCCTAGTTGTAAACTTATGACACTGTGGTTATAAAATTATGATATCCATTCATAAAACATGCACTGAAGCCTGTACACAAATTCAAAAAAACTGAATAGGTATTAATGCACGTCAAGTTAAAATTTAAGATGGTATCCCTGCCCCATCGTATCAAGACATGTAGGATTCATGTGGACCAATAAAAAGAAGCGGTACACTCCACGTAGGATTTGCTGCACCAGAGGTGGTGTACAAAGACTTTTCCTGGATAGAAGAGCGTCCTGTATCCAGCCTGAACTCAAGCTTAATTGAGGCCCGCTAAAAGAGCCCAATGCAAGCCCAATAATTTTGCCCAAACAGGTTTGAGAGACTGGGGCTGGATCACAAAATGCTTCATGAAAAAATGAGGGCAAGATGCGATGCAAATTGTACAACACGCATCATAAACAATGAGCAGAGAAATATTTGAAAGAGAGTTTGTCATAGAAAACAATAATCCAACTGTCTCTCTAATTTCATCCCTTACCACAAAACATGCACCGATCATCAAATTTAACAGTTTAATATTTTAAATTCAGACGAATTTGATAAGTAGATACGATGCTATTTTCTTTCGGAAGCTCGCACATCAGCGATGCGGCGCTCATGGGCAAGCCTAATCGCATGGGTCTACATGCAGATAAATCACCGCATCTGGTGCATGCTGCACTGCGGTGATGTACAACTTTCTCTTACTTTCAAAATATCTATAGGGTCAGTCATTTGGGCTAAAACTGGGTCCCTTCAGGCCAGTCCACTGTTTTGGGCCCAAATGGGCTAGATCGGGCCAGTCCAACAGGTTTTGGATTGGGCTCATATATGAGTTTTGCAATATTTTTTGGGCCTTGGTCCAGCCTGAATTTTGGTAAAAAAAATTTCAGGTTGAGTTTGGGCAAAAGTAAGACCCGACTCAGCTTGGCCCACTTCTAGTCCTAGTAAAAGAATGTGGCATCTTTTTGCTTCCAAAAATATGTAATTGTAGCATTTGTTCTCCTATTTGTTGGTTGGAGAAAGGAATTGTCATTTACTTCCAAAAATGTGGTTAAGATTTGTATAATGGAATTTGAATTCTATAGAACAAGTGTACTGGCATTTAGATTTTAGTGGCCGAGACTTTGCTAGACGTGGCATTTAAGGGAACCAAAGGGTGACATGATGGTGAGAGCATATTTCCATTCTCCACTTAATTAAACAAAAAGAGCATGAAAGTATTGAGTTATAAATCTTGACTTACCAACTACCACCTACACAAAATTGGAAAGCATAAACCTTCTTTTTCTATGTAATATGCAAACTTTCATGGTCCTTGATGTGGCTGATAAAGCCACCCTCAATCAACAATGGCGATCGCCTAATGAAGCCAAAATCTGGACGATGCGCCCCCCCCCCCCCCATGAAGAGCCCGTATGGCCTCCATGGCCGGCCCGAGTACACCTCGTTCACGTACTTCTCAAATAGGGCGGTGAAGATGACCCGAGTACACCTTCTATTATACTCTAAATATTAAATTTAGGTTTTTAAATTCTAATATATTTCACATATCCACCTATTTATAATAGGTTTTAGACTTTAAGTAAATTCTTTTATAATATAATTGTATCCAAAATTTTTGACCAGTTCTTAAATGAGAAAAACATTAGGACCGAAGATTCACTACAAAAAAGTATACTATTTGTGATGAATTTATTGTGGCAAAAATTTTCGTCATTATATTTTCCTTTATAACGGCGAACTCAAAATTGCATTCGTCGTAATAAAGAGTTATTACGATGAAATTTAATATCATCGTAATACATCCGAACTATTACAGCGATTGATTTTTTCATCATAATAAGTATTAATTTTATTTTAATTAAAATTATTCTTTTTTTTATTATGGCAAAATTTAATTTCATCGTAATACGTCTTAATAAAAATAAAAAAATATTTTATTTTTCAACCTATTACGGCGAAACAAAAATTTTACCATAATAATCTATACTATTACGATGACAAATTATTTCATCATAATAAGTATTAATTTTATTTTAATTAAAATTATTCTTTGTGTTCTATTACGATGAAATTTTTTTTTGCCATAATAAATCTATTTATTACGCAAAATTTAATGTCATCGTAATAAGTCTTAATAAAAATAAAAAAATATTTTTATTTTTTGAGCTGTTATGGTGAAACAAAAATTTCATCGTAATAATCTGCACTATTACGATGAAATATTATTTTATCATAATAAGTATTAATTTTATTTTAATTAAAATTATTCTTTTTGTAGTATTACGATGAAATTTTTTTTTGCCATAATAAATCTGTTTATTACGATGAAATCTAATGTCATCGTAATAAGTCTTAATAAAAAAAATATTTTTATTTTTCAAGCTATTACGGTGAAACTAAAATTTCACCGTAATAATCTGCACTATTACGATGAAATATTATGTCATCGTAATAATATTTAATTCTATTTTAATTAAAATTATTCTTTTCATTCTATTACGATGAAACAAACAATTTGCCGTAATAAATCTACTTATTACAAAATTTAATTTCATCATAATAAGTCTTAATAAAAATAAAAAAATTATATTTCGAGCTATTACGCTGAAAATTTTGCCGTAATAATGCACTGTTACGGCGAAGTATTATTTCATCGTAATAAGGCTTAATTTTATTTTAATTAAAATTATTCCTTTTGTTCTATTACGACAAAGAAAAAGTTTGCCGTAATAAGTCTTAATAAAAAATAAAAAATTATTTTGAGCTATTACTTCGTGCTATTATGGCGAAACAAAATTTTTGCCGTAATATGTATGACTATTACGGCAAAATATTGTTTCTCCGTAATAAAGCTTAATTTTATTTGAATTAAAATTATTTCTATTATTTTATTATGGTGAAGAAAAAAATTCATCGTAATATATTAGCTTATTATGGCAAAAAAATATCTTCCTGAAACCCTCGCTCCCAGCTTTCACCATCTCCCACTCCTCTTCGGCGGATTTCAGCCCCACTGGAAGCCGATCGAGTCGTTCCACTGTAGGGGCCGGTGCTGTAAATAGAAAGCGGTGGCGGCGTTGTTTTGGATCGTATCCAAACGTCTCGCAATTTTTCCTTCTCCAACAGACGGATGTTGGGGAAGGGCGTCGGTGGTGGTGCTTGCTGGTCTTGGAGTGGCGGCGCTGTAAGTGGGTGAAAGAAAATACAAGGGAGCTAGAGTCAGCCAAATGCTTGGTCTTGTTAGAAGAATGCACAAGTTGTAGTGATTTATTGATAGATTGGATAACTGGGGAATTCCATTATTTCAACTGCTCCTGTAATAGGTTACAGTAGATTTCTCATGGACTAATATAGGAAATATCTTAGATCATAGGCTTATTTTCCTCTTTAAGCATTGTCATGAAGCACTTACAACATTTTGTAAGCTCTTCTACTGTTGTTCCACTATACTCTTGCAGATATAAATCAAAGAGATGGATATGGCTGTGAACCATCTAGGAGTGTTCAGTGTATGTCCATGTTTTGTGGAGCTAAACTTGGAAGGAAAGGAAAACCAACAGCCATTTAACTTTGGGACGGGGACGCTTCCATCTGATTAGAATGAAATGCAGAGACCACGTATGAAAGGAGATGAGATTCAATACCTCGAGTTGGCATGATTCCAGCTTTTTAACTCTTGCCAAACTCACTTGCAATTCCATGTCTAGGTTCGAGACAAAGTAGTTTATCCCTGGTCCAGATCTTTAGTCTTGGCCATTTGCAACTCGAGTATGAGCTAACAAAGTTGCAGTTTAAAATTTCAATTATGAGTACAGGGGTTGGAATTGTGTCCATGATGGAAGGTTTGAAGGTTTGGATGGATTTGGTAGGAGCATATATTGAACGAGTTGGCTTTAAAAATATTAAAAGTTGAATAAAGCTCAAGAGTTGGAGATGCTACAGGACCTCAAGGTTTAGAGTTTGAAAAAGAATGATAAGGATAAAAATAGGAATTCAGAATATAATCAAAACAAATCACAAATTTGCAATAGTAAAGAATAAAAAATATGGAAAAATCAATAAATGACCACGCATACGTTTTTAAAGAGCGAGGAATCACAGTGGAGGGATAAAAAAAATAACATGTTCCTCTGGCTAAAAGAAATGCAAAATATTCATTTTGTAGCCTTTATTAAAATTGATCCTGAGAAATCAGTTGTTATGGAGATGTAGCTCTGATGGTAGAGCCTCTGATCTCCATAAGTTTTGTTGACCCGCAATTTTCTTTCTTTTATTTTCTATTCTTAACTCCTTTCTTTTATTTTGTCTGCCTTTTTATTGGGTTAAAGAACGGACTAGATGTATAATTATGACATGCAATTTCATTTCTTTTATTTTCTCTGTCCGTTTTATAGAACTAAAACTAGATATATTATGATAGCATAACAAAGAGTCCGCGTCCATATCTATGCGTCAGCTTTTGAGACATCTCCTTCTGGGGTTTTCCCTCCCACCTTCTAGAGCCCTAATCCGATCTTGTGATCTGTACTCTGCAAACGTCCTCGAGCTTTGGATCTTCCATTTCTTTATCTTTCGTCCTCGAGCAAACGTCGACAAAAATCACTCTTTATCTTTGGATCACACATACCACTCTTTTAATCATTGACATGGAGAAAGATCGACGAACTCCCAAGGCATGAAGGAATTCGTGTGGTTGTGGGCAAACTCCATTGCTTAATTGTATTGAGAAACGCATAAGATCTTAATTGTATTTTTTTATATCTTTAAAATGGCATTTATTTTGTTAAGTTATAATTTTAATAAAAAATTAATTTTATATTTCTTTTCGTGCTATTATGGTGAAATAAAAAGAATTTTAACACCTTTTATATATCTTATAGTAGCATTGGATTACGCCATCAAATGGAAAAATCACAGAATAAGCCCTGCAACTCCGTAGGATTAAATTCACACTAGTATATTAGCACACTAAAGATATATATATTAAGAATCTCATATCAATACTCTGTGTCTGATAATCTAATTTGATTATCGCCATACATCCAGATTGGTTCTCATGCTTGTGTCATGTATCATAAATCTAATCAATTCAAAATAATATTCTACATCATACTTCATTCAGCCTTAAGCCTTGCTACCGATGTTACGCACCAATAGCTATACATAACATGTGCCAATTTGGGCATGTAAAATATAGGTTAGCCTACAACTAATTAAATCATGAACATTGCACCATTTTTTAAAAAAAATGTAACGAAAACTTGCTGATAAAATCCAAAACTTAATTTGGACACAAACTGCCATACGCATAAAATGTCATCAACAAGTATGATGCCATTTTAGGAGCAAAATCAAATATTTTATGGAAGGATATCCCAGAGATAAGATTGCATGGTAGCTAGATATTCATATAGTTTCTATACTACTATTCTTGCCATCTCTAGCAATTAATATCCTCAACGGAAACTGGCGGTCAAAAAAATGACCGGTAGTCTAAAATATGGCATCAAAGCACTATATATATAACGCTAACTATTTATGAGCTTAATGAAAAAATGACGGTCAAAAAAAAATTTAATTACCGAGTTCACTTTATTACTTATCTTTGCAAAAAAAAAAATTATATTATATAATCTAAATTCTGAAATGAAGCTTTTTGTTATCTCTTCAGCTTTGTATCTTCCATTAGCATTTAAGCCGTAAATTAAGGTGCAACGCCAAGCGTGCAAAATAAGCACTTGCTATATATGGGATGGGATATATATGGGACGGGAGGAATGCCGTATTTAACACAAAGAAGGAACTTGATATATATGGGACGGGAGGAATGCCATATTCTCAGCTTTAGGAGATGAGTCCAACTATAGTACTGTTTACCAATGAATAATATTACGCGATTTTCATTATGACGAGATATCTATATATGTAATATTTAGATCGCCTGCATTATTTAAGAATAATGCTACAGGACTCTCATAATGATCCGAAGAGATTAGTGTAACTTGTGGATTTGTTGCCAAATATAATGGATTGATTGATAAAAGAGTTGCATAAGGAAATATCGGTGTGTGCGTGGCAGGTGTCCTGAAATATTTTTCTTAGCGCATTAAATGACGGATTGAAAGGAAAAAGCTTAAAAAGGAATTGGAATACATCAGTTGTTATGGAGATGTAGCTCCGATGGTAGAGCGCTCACTTAGCATGCCAAAGGTACGGGTATCGAAACCCCGCATCTCCATAATTTGTGTCTATTTAAAAGAATAAAACCCCTTTTTTTACCTTTTTTTTTGTTGACGGCAGATCCTGCTTGGATGACAACAGATCAAATATAAAGGGATAAATTAAAACCATTATCCCTTTATCCCAGGTCGATGGCATCTCCATATTTTTTTGTCCATTTTAAAGAATTAAAACCTTTTTTTTACTTTTTTTTTGTTGACGGCAGATCTTGTTGTCTGCTTGGATGACAACAGATCAAATATAAAGGGATAAATTAAAACCTTTATCCCTTTATCCCAGGTCGATGGCATCTCCATATTTTTTTGTCCATTTTAAAGAATTAAAATTTTTTTTTACTTTTTTTTGTTGACGGCAGATATTGTTGTCTGCTTGGATGACAACAGATCAAATATAAAGGGATAAATTAAAACCTTTATCCCTTTATCCCAGGTCGATGGCTCCCAAGCGAGCAATTAATACACCGCTCCTTGCTCTAGAAGTTTCACAGTTGAACAACACGTATATTTAATTTAATTCCTCTAGCACAAGAAACAAGGGCTCTCTACTGTGGAGAAGAGATCTCTACCGTCAGTGAACGCGAGAAGATAAGGTGGGATTCTGACTTCTGGGCGACCATGTCACAGGGATCCCAAAGAAAAAAAGAAAGAAAAAAAAATTCAAGCTACGTTACACTACTCACCGCTCTTCTATGTACATCGTAATTTCTTTCTTGCCGTGGAACTTTCTACCACGTAACGAGGTTCCGGAAAACAAGTGAAAAAATCCAAGCTACGTTGCTTTCTTGTTTGTCGTAGAACTTTCTAGCATGAGTTGGAGGATGTGATTCAGGTATATAAAAATCCAAATAACATGGAGAACTCTAGACCTCACTATGTTAATAAATTAGAGAGTTCAAGCCAAATATAAGCCCCACGGTTTTTTTTTTTTTTTACCAATCAGTAGTTCATGACTACCCAGTTTTTGGGTGGAACTTCATGCAGGCCAGCATGGCCGCACAGCTACCTTCCACCAGCGGAGCTCCAAGCTTGGACGAAGCGACCGGACCGAGGAGGAGGAGGAGGACTGTGGTATAGCCGTTGGGATCGAATGAAATTGACAAGCAGCAATCATTAAGACCTAAAAGGATAATGAGAAGGTTAATTTATGATGACAGAATAGAAAGAAAATTAAGAAAATATCATGCTCCTGTATTTTTAAGGATGAAAAAGAATGCAAATTATTATGTCAACATTCACGTATAGTTTGTCTGAGTTACATCAGTAATACATTTTTTCATGACGTTATATTCTATGTTACTATCTCAGTAATCATGTACACCCACTCATTATATAGTTCTGCAACTATCTTTTAATAGGCCTAATTTAATCTTAAAGAGCCAATTTTAGACATGTTCAACAAACCTGAATTTCTTTTTTTAGAATTTAATTAAGACTTTTTTCTAGCAAATCTATAAAATTTTGTATCAGGCTAAATAAGTTGGATGGATTAAAAGCGCTTCCTAACCTTTGATCATCATCTCTTAATATATATATACACACACAACATAGATATCCATCCATTCTTCCTTTTGGCATGCGCAACTTCCTTTTCCTTTTGCTTTTTAATTTAAAAAAAATAAAATAAAACTAAGCAGACTTCAACGTTACCACCCGCCTCTACAAAAAATAAATAAGCTTTCCGAGCTAGAGAATTTAACATAGAAGTAAAATATTCCCATCTCTCAAAGAAGACAGAACCTAAATAGTACTTAACAATTAAACAAGAATCTCCTTCATCACTAAAAGATCGTAATCATGATTTGTCAAATTACTAAAATAATTTTTAACCAAACCAAGAAGATGACAACATTAATTAATTCTAAGAGGAAAATGGATAATTTTATATTATTAATTCTGATGCCATTAGTTCTGTTATGTTAGTTCCTTGTATACATGTTATGCATAATGATTTTAGGCAAAAACATTATAATTAATAACAACATTTTAAGATTACGATGGTTACTTATTATTAACTTATTCTTATCTTTGTCTTCTTCTTTACAAATCGCTTATGGAAAACTAAAAGATTATTTCAATAAAAAAATAAAATTCAACATTATCAAGCACATGATTTAGGAGCTAGAGGCATCCAACAAAAAACGAAAGTAACAAGTGTATAATTATAAATTAAAATTGAAACTATAAAATGCACTTCTTCTTTCATATAATTTTGCATTCAGCATTACCATCCCAAAATGATTACAAAGTTTCATAAGTTAAATTTCTTCAACATTATCAATCAAACATCAAATTTCTATAACAACCTTCCGCCGAAGCAAAATCAATAAATGACCGCGCATACGTTTTTAAAGAGCGAGGAATCACAGTCGAGGGATAAAAAAAATAACATGTTCCTCTGGCCAAAAGAAATGCAAAATATTCATTTATGTAGCCTTTATTAAAATTGATCCTGAGAAATCAATTGTTATGGAGATGTAGCTCCGATGGTAGAGTGCTCACTTAGCATACCAAAGGTAGGGGTATCGATACCCCGCATCTCCATAATTTTTGTTGACCCGCAATTTTCTTTCTTTTATTTTCTATTCTTAACTCCTTTCTTTTATTTTATCTTCCTTTTTTTGGGGTATCTCCATAATTTTTGTTGACCCGCAATTTTCTTTCTTTTATTTTCTATTCTTAACTCCTTTCTTTTTTTTATCTGCCTTTTTTTTGGGTTAAAGAAAGACTAGATGTATTATGACACGCAACTTCCATTCTTTTATTTTCTCTGTCCATTTTAAAGAACTAAAAAATTTTTGGGTTAGAAAACGGACTAGATGTGTTATGACATGCAATTTTGACGGTAGATCCTATTGTCTGCTTGGATGATCTTATCTTGTGCTTCGCACAGCATAAGAAAGATAGATCTATGCATCAGCTTCTCAGACATCTCCTTCTGGGGTTTTCCCTCCCACCAGAGCCCTAATCCGATCTCCAAATCTTCGAAGAACCCGTTTCCTAATCCAATGAGGAGGTGCCCTCGATCACCATTTACATTTCCAATTGTTCCTTGCTTCCTTTGTTCCTCATGAATTCAAGCACTTCAACTAACCTTTTTTTCATTTTTTTTTCTCTCTTTCAGGGATGGAGAGGGTTGGGAACGGACAGCGGAGGCAGCTCAGCAGGGGAATGAAGGGCGGCTAGGGAACTCTATGCTCGCTCTTGTGATCTATACTCTGCCTTTTTTCTCCATGTTGACTTGTCCTTCTAATCAGGTGGAGGTTAGATTTCTTCGATTCTCGATCATTTTCTAGATGTTTTAGTGAAAAGATGGGGTTTGGTTAGAATTTTGGTGAAGACTATGTTTTAAATTTTCAATAGTTTTCTCTGTTCTCCAGCTTGCTGGTTAGGGTTGGAATTGGGCTTAAATCAGCCCGAGACTTTTCCTTGCTGTTGGATAAATTTTTTTTTTCTTTGGATCAAACTTGGGTTCAAAATTAAGACTTTTCCTTGCTATTGGATAGAAGGAAAAAGACTTTGTACACTGCATCCGGTGTAGCAAATCCTACATGGGCTACACCGCTTTTTTTATTGATCCACATGTATATGACACCTATTAAAATTGTTAAGACAGCTTTATGACACGATCAAAAAAATTACGACACCCAAGTTTTAAAATTATGACATCGTAGTTATAAAATTACGACATCCATTCAAAAAACCAAAAAAAATTATGATATCCCTTTTATAAATTATGATAATTAATAAAATTTTCTCTGTAAGATCCCAAATTCATAAATTTGTCTTTTCTATTTCAAACGTATGACACATCCCTTATGACAGGGTGGGGTGTTGACCACAAATCCATTGGTGCTTGCTGCACCCACCTAAGATGCAGTCCGCGTCTAGATCTATGCATCAGCTTCTCAGACACCACCTTCTAGAGCCCTAATCCGATCTCCAAATCTTCGAAGAACCCATTTCCTAATCCAATGAGGAGAGTGAATTCTAGCTTTCGTTTAGCTCAGCAGGGGAATGAAGGGCGGCTAGGGAAATGTGATCTGTATCTCCATGAACTTGTCCTTCTAATCAGGTGGAGGTTAGAATTCTCGATCCAGACTATGTTTTAAATTTTCAATAGAGCTTGCTGGTTAGGGTTGGAATTGGGCTTAAATCAGCCCGAGACTTTTCCTTGCTGTTGGACTTTGGATCAAACTTGGGTTCAAAATTAAGACTTTTCCTTGCTATTGGATAGAAGGAAAAAAGACTTTGTACACTGCATCCGGTGCAGCAAATCCTACATGGGCTACACCGCTTTTTTTATTGATCCACATGTATATGACACCAGCTTTATGACACGATCAAAAAAATTAACACCCAAGTTTTAAAATTATGATCGTAGTTATAAAATTACGACATCCATTCAGAAAACCAAAAAAAAATTATGATATCCCTTTTATAAATTTATGATAACGTAGTTATAAAATTAAGACACCCATTCATGAAATGTGTCTGTATATAAATTTCAAAAAAAAATCAAAATTTAAGATAACACCCAATTGTAAAATTAGGACACCGTAGTTATAAAATTAAAACACCCATTAAGAAGCCAAAAAAAATTACGACATGTAAATTTATGACACCGTAGTTATAAAATTATGACACCCACTTAGAAACAGGTCTATACACAAATTCTAAAAAAAAGTGAATAGGTATTAACGTATGTTACGTCAACATTTAAGATGACATCCTAGTTGTAAACTTATGACACTGTGCTTATAAAATTAAGACACCCATTTAGAAAACAAAAAAAATTACAACTCCCAATTGTAAATTTATAACACCATAGTTATAAAATTACGATATCCATTCATAAAACGTGCACTGAAGCCTGTACACAAACTAAAAAAACTGAATAGGTATTAATGCACGTCAAGTTAAAATTTAAGATGGTATCCCTGCCCCATCGTATCAAGACATGTAGGATTCATGTGGACCAATAAAAAGAAGCGGTACACTCCACGTAGGATTTGCTGCACCAGAGGTGGTGTACAAAGACTTTTCCTGGATAGAAGAGCCGTCCTGTATCCAGCCTGAACTCAAGCTTAATTGAGGCCCGCTAAAAGAGCCCAATGCAAGCCCAATAATTTCACCCAAACCAGGTCTGAGAGACT
The DNA here is from genome assembly GCA_900491605.1 of Calamus simplicifolius. NCBI lineage: Eukaryota > Viridiplantae > Streptophyta > Magnoliopsida > Arecales > Arecaceae > Calamus > Calamus simplicifolius. Next base: position 318,665 of record UESW01001918.1, on the reverse strand, counting down.
GGGGCGCTGGGATCACAAAATGCTTCATGAAAAAATGAGGGCAAGATGCGATGCAAATTGTACAACACGCATCATAAACAATGAGCAGAGAAATATTTGAAAGAGAGTTTGTCATAGAAAACAATAATCCAACTGTCTCTCTAATTTCATCCCTTACCACAAAACATGCACCGATCATCAAATTTAACAGTTTAATATTTTAAATTCAGACGAATTTGATAAGTAGATACGATGCTATTTTCTTTCGGAAGCTCGCACATCAGCGATGCGGCGCTCATGGGCAAGCCTAATCGCATGGGTCTACATGCAGATAAATCACCGCATCTGGTGCATGCTGCACTGCGGTGATGTACAACTTTCTCTTACTTTCAAAATATCTATAGGGTCAGTCATTTGGGCTAAAACTGGGTCCCTTCAGGCCAGTCCACTGTTTTGGGCCAAATGGGCTAGATCGGGCCAGTCCAACAAGTTTTGGATTGGGCTCATATATGAGTTTTGCAATATTTTTTGGGCCTTGGTCCAGCCTGAATTTTGGTTTAAAAAAAATTTAGGTTGAGTTTGGGCAAAAGTAAGACCCGACTCAGCTTGGCCCACTTCTAGTCCTAGTAAAAGAATGTGGCATCTTTTTGCTTCCAAAAATATGTAATTGTAGCATTTGTTCTCCTATTTGTTGGTTGGAGAAAGGAATTGTCATTTACTTCCAAAAATGTGGTTAAGATTTGTATAATGGAATTTGAATTCTATAGAACAAGTGTACTGGCATTTAGATTTTAGTGGCCGAGACTTTGCTAGACGTGGCATTTAAGGGAACCAAAGGGTGACATGATGGTGAGAGCATATTTCCATTCTCCACTTAATTAAACAAAAAGAGCATGAAAGTATTGAGTTATAAATCTTGACTTACCAACTACCACCTACACAAAATTGGAAAGCATAAACCTTCTTTTTCTATGTAATATGCAAACTTTCATGGTCCTTGATGTGGCTGATAAAGCCACCCTCAATCAACAATGGCGATCGCCTAATGAAGCCAAAATCTGGACGATGCGCCCCCTACCCCCCCCCCCCCCATGAAGAGCCCGTATGGCCTCCATGGCCGGCCCGAGTACACCTCGTTCACGTACTTCTCAAATAGGGCGGTGAAGATGACCCGAGTACACCTTCTATTATACTCTAAATATTAAATTTAGGTTTTTAAATTCTAATATATTTCACATATCCACCTATTTATAATAGGTTTTAGACTTTAAGTAAATTCTTTTATAATATAATTGTATCCAAAATTTTTGACCAGTTCTTAAATGAGAAAAACATTAGGACCGAAGATTCACTACAAAAAAGTATACTATTTGTGATGAATTTATTGTGGCAAAAATTTTCGTCATTATATTTTCCTTTATAACGGCGAACTCAAAATTGCATTCATCGTAATAAAGAGTTATTACGATGAAATTTAATATCATCGTAATACATCCGAACTATTACAGCGATTGATTTTTTCATAATAAGTATTAATTTCATCGTAATATGTCTTAATAAAAATAAAAAAATATTTTATTTTTCAACCTATTACGGCGAAACAAAAATTTTACCATAATAATCTATACTATTACGATGACAAATTATTTCATCGTAATAAGTATTAATTTTATTTTAATTAAAATTATTCTTTGTGTTCTATTACGATGAAAATTTTTTTTGCCATAATAAATCTATTTATTACGGCAAAATTTAATGTCATCGTAATAAGTCTTAATAAAAATAAAAAATATTTTTATTTTTTGAGCTGTTATGGTGAAACAAAAATTTCATCGTAATAATCTGCACTATTACGATGAAATATTATTTTATCATAATAAGTATTAATTTTATTTTAATTAAAATTATTCTTTTTGTAGTATTACGATGAAATTTTTTTTTGCCATAATAAATCTGTTTATTACGATGAAATCTAATGTCGTCGTAATAAGTCTTAATAAAAAAAAAAAAATATTTTTATTTTTCAAGCTATTACGGTGAAACTAAAATTTCACCGTAATAATCTGCACTATTACGATGAAATATTATGTCGTAATAATATTTAATTCTATTTTAATTAAAATTATTCTTTTCATTCTATTACGATGAAACAAACAATTTTCGTAATAAATCTACTTATTACGATAAAATTTAATTTCATCATAATAAGTCTTAATAAAAATAAAAAAATTATATTTCGAGCTATTACGCTGAAACAAAAATTTTGCCATAATAATGCACTGTTACGAAGTATTATTTCATCGTAATAAGGCTTAATTTTATTTTAATTAAAATTATTCCTTTTGTTCTATTACGACAAAGAAAAAGTTTGCCGTAATAAGTCTTAATAAAAAATAAAAAAAAATTTTGAGCTATTACTTCGTGCTATTATGGCGAAACAAAATTTTTGCTGTAATATGTATGACTATTACGGCAAAATATTGTTTCTCCGTAATAAAGCTTAATTTTATTTGAATTAAAATTATTTCTATTATTTTATTATGGTGAAGAAAAAAATTCATCGTAATATATTAGCTTATTATGGCAAAAAAATATCTTCCTGAAACCCTCGCTCCAGCTTTCACCATCTCCCACTCCTCTTCTTCGTGGATTTCAGCCCCATGGAAGCCGATCGAGACAATTTTTCCTTCTCCAACAGACGGATGTTGGGGAAGGGCGTCGGTGGTGGTGCTTGCTGGTCTTGGAGTGGCGGCGCTGTAAGTGGGTGAAAGAAAATACAAGGGAGCTAGAGTCAGCCAAATGCTTGGTCTTGTTAGAAGAATGCACAAGTTGTAGTGATTTATTGATAGATTGGATAACTGGGGAATTCCATTATTTCAACTGCTCCTGTAATAGGTTACAGTAGATTTCTCATGGACTAATATAGGAAATATCTTAGATCATAGGCTTATTTTCCTCTTTAAGCATTGTCATGAAGCACTTACAACATTTTGTAAGCTCTTCTACTGTTGTTCCACTATACTCTTGCAGATATAAATCAAAGAGATGGATATGGCTGTGAACCATCTAGGAGTGTTCAGTGTATGTCCATGTTTTGTGGAGCTAAACTTGGAAGGAAAGGAAAACCAACAGCCATTTAACTTTGGGACGGGGACGCTTCCATCTGATTAGAATGAAATGAGAGACCACGTATGAAAGGAGATGAGATTCAATACCTCGAGTTGGCATGATTCCAGCTTTTTAACTCTTGCCAAACTCACTTGCAATTCCATGTCTAGGTTCGAGACAAAGTAGTTTATCCCTGAGTCCAGATCTTTAGTCTTGGCCATTTGCAACTCGAGTATGAGCTAACAAAGTTGCAGTTTAAAATTTCAATTATGAGTACAGGGGTTGGAATTGTGTCCATGATGGAAGGTTTGAAGGTTTGGATGGATTTGGTAGGAGCATATATTGAACGAGTTGGCTTTAAAAATATTAAAAGTTGAATAAAGCTCAAGAGTTGGAGATGCTACAGGACCTCAAGGTTTAGAGTTTGAAAAAGAATGATAAGGATAAAAATAGGAATTCAGAATATAATCAAAACAAATCACAAATTTGCAATAGTAAAGAATAAAAAATATGGAAAAATCAATAAATGACCACGCATACGTTTTTAAAGAGCGAGGAATCACAGTGGAGGGATAAAAAAAATAACATGTTCCTCTGGCTAAAAGAAATGCAAAATATTCATTTCTGTAGCCTTTATTAAAATTGATCCTGAGAAATCAGTTGTTATGGAGATGTAGCTCTGATGGTAGAGCCTCTGATCTCCATAAGTTTTGTTGACCCGCAATTTTCTTTCTTTTATTTTCTATTCTTAACTCCTTTCTTTTATTTTGTCTGCCTTTTTATTGGGTTAAAGAACGGACTAGATGTATAATTATGACATGCAATTTCATTTCTTTTATTTTCTCTGTCCGTTTTATAGAACTAAAACTAGATATATTATGATAGCATAACAAAGAGTCCGCGTCCATATCTATGCGTCAGCTTTTGAGACATCTCCTTCTGGGGTTTTCCCTCCCACCTTCTAGAGCCCTAATCCGATCTTGTGATCTGTACTCTGCAAACGTCCTCGAGCTTTGGATCTTCCATTTCTTTATCTTTCGTCCTCGAGCAAACGTCGACAAAAATCACTCTTTATCTTTGGATCACACATACCACTCTTTTAATCATTGACATGGAGAAAGATCGACGAACTCCCAAGGCATGAAGGAATTCGTGTGGTTGTGGGCAAACTCCATTGCTTAATTGTATTGAGAAACGCATAAGATCTTAATTGTATTTTTTTATATCTTTAAAATGGCATTTATTTTTGTTAAGTTATAATTTTAATAAAAAATTAATTTTATATTTCTTTTCGTGCTATTATGGTGAAATAAAAAGAATTTTAACACCTTTTATATATCTTATAGTAGCATTGGATTACGCCATCAAATGGAAAAATCACAGAATAAGCCCTGCAACTCCGTAGGATTAAATTCACACTAGTATATTAGCACACTAAAGATATATATTAAGAATCTCATATCAATACTCTGTGTCTGATAATCTAATTTGATTATCGCCATACATCCAGATTGGTTCTCATGCTTGTGTCATGTATCATAAATCTAATCAATTCAAAATAATATTCTACATCATACTTCATTCAGCCTTAAGCCTTGCTACCGATGTTACGCACCAATAGCTATACATAACATGTGCCAATTTGGGCATGTAAAATATAGGTTAGCCTACAACAATTTGCAATCATATCTTGTAAATCATGAACATTGCACCATTTTTTTAAAAAAAATGTAACAAAAACTTGCTGATAAAATCCAAAACTTAATTTGGACACAAACTGCCATACGCATAAAATGTCATCAACAAGTATGATGCCATTTTAGGAGCAAAATCAAATATTTTATGGAAGGATATCCCAGAGATAAGATTGCATGGTAGCTAGATATTCATATAGTTTCTATACTACTATTCTTGCCATCTCTAGCAATTAATATCCTCAACGGAAACTGGCGGTCAAAAAAATGACCGGTAGTCTAAAATCCCCATTAGAAGCACAAATATATATATATATCGCTAACTATTTATGAGCTTAATGAAAAAATGACGGTCAAAAAAAAATTTAATTACCGAGTTCACTTTATTACTTATCTTCGCAAAAAAAAAATTATTATATTATATAATCTAAATTCTGAAATGAAGCTTTTTGTTATCTCTTCAGCTTTGTATCTTCCATTAGCATTTAAGCCGTAAATTAAGGTGCAACGCCAAGCGTGCAAAATAAGCACTTGCTATATATGGGACGGGATATATATGGGGGAGGAATGCCGTATTTAACACAAAGAAGGAACTTGATATATATGGGACGGGAGGAATGCCATATTCTCAGCTTTAGGAGATGAGTCCAACTATAGTACTGTTTACCAATGAATAATATTACGATTTTCATTATGACGAGATATCTATATATGTAATATTTAGATCGCCTGCATTATTTAAGAATAATGCTACAGGACTCTCATAATGATCCGAAGAGATTAGTGTAACTTGTGGATTTGTTGCCAAATATAATGGATTGATTGATAAAAGAGTTGCATAAGGAAATATCGGTGTGTGCGTGGCAGGTGTCCTGAAATATTTTTCTTAGCGCATTAAATGACGGATTGAAAGGAAAAAGCTTAAAAAGGAATTGGAATACATCAGTTGTTATGGAGATGTAGCTCCGATGGTAGAGCGCTCACTTAGCATGCCAAAGGTACGGGTATCGAAACCCCGCATCTCCATAATTTGTGTCTATTTAAAAGAATAAAACCCCTTTTTTTACCTTTTTTTTGTTGACGGCAGATCCTGCTTGGATGACAACAGATCAAATATAAAGGGATGACAACAGAAATATAAAGGGATAAATTAAAACCATTATCCCTTTATCCCAGGTCGATGGCATCTCCATATTTTTTTGTCCATTTTAAAGAATTAAAACCTTTTTTTTACTTTTTTTTTGTTGACGGCAGATCTTGTTGTCTGCTTGGATGACAACAGATCAAATATAAAGGGATAAATTAAAACCTTTATCCCTTTATCCCAGGTCGATGGCATCTCCATATTTTTTTGTCCATTTTAAAGAATTAAAATCTTTTTTTTACTTTTTTTTGTTGACGGCAGATATTGTTGTCTGCTTGGATGACAACAGATCAAATATAAAGGGATAAATTAAAACCTTTATCCCTTTCTCCCAGGTCGATGGCTCCCAAGCGAGCAATTAATACACCGCTCCTTGCTCTAGAAGTTTCACATTTGAACAACACGTATATTTAATTTAATTCCTCTAGCACAAGAAACAAGGGCTCTCTACTGTGGAGAAGAGATCTCTACCGTCAGTGAACGCGAGAAGATAAGGTGGGATTCTGACTTCTGGGCGACCATGTCACAGGGATCCCAAAGAAAAAAAGAAAGAAAGAAAAAAAAATTCAAGCTACGTTACACTACTCGCCGCTCTTCTATGTACATCGTAATTTCTTTCTTGCCGTGGAACTTTCTACCATGTAACGAGGTTCCGGAAAACAAGTGAAAAAATCCAAGCTACGTTGCTTTCTTGTTTGTCGTAGAACTTTCTAGCATGAGTTGGAGGATGTGATTCAGGTATATAAAAATCCAAATAACATGGAGAACTCTAGACCTCACTATGTTAATAAATTAGAGAGTTCAAGCCAAATATAAGCCCCACAGTTTTTTTTTTTTACCAATCAGTAGTTCATGACTACCCAGTTTTTGGGTGGAACTCCATGCAGGCCAGCATGGCCGCACAGCTACCTTCCACCAGCGGAGCTCCAAGCTTGGACGAAGCGACCGGACCAAGGAGGAGGAGGAGGACTGTGGTATAGCCGTTGGGATCGAATGAAATTGACAAGCAGCAATCATTAAGACCTAAAAGGATAATGAGAAGGTTAATTTATGATGACAGAATAGAAAGAAAATTAAGAAAATATCATGCTCCTGTATTTTTAAGGATGAAATTACGACATCCGTTCAGAAAACCAAAAAAAAATTACGATATCCCTTTTATAAATTTACGATATCGTAGTTATAAAATTAAGACACCCATTCATAAATTGTGTCTGTACATAAATTTCAAAAAAAAACTTAATACATGTCACGTCAAAATTTAAGATAACACCCAATTGTAAAATTAGGACACCGTAGTTATAAAATTAAAACACCCATTAAGAAGCCAAAAAAAATTACGACATGTAAATTTATGACACCGTAGTTATAAAATTATGACACCCACTTAGAAACAGGTCTATACACAAATTCTAAAAAAAAAGTGAATAGGTATTAACGTATGTTATGTCAAAATTTAAGATGACATCCTAGTTGTAAACTTATGACACTGTGCTTATAAAATTAAGACACCCATTTAGAAAAAAAAAAAAATTACAACTCCC
>UESW01001918.1:276596-310800 GCA_900491605.1 Calamus simplicifolius | reverse complement strand
AAAAAATGAGGGCAAGATGCGATGCAAATTGTACAACACGCATCATAAACAATGAGCAGAGAAATATTTGAAAGAGAGTTTGTCATAGAAAACAATAATCCAACTGTCTCTCTAATTTCATCCCTTACCACAAAACATGCACCGATCATCAAATTTAACAGTTTAATATTTTAAATTCAGACGAATTTGATAAGTAGATACGATGCTATTTTCTTTCGGAAGCTTGCACATCAGCGATGCGGCGCTCATGGGCAAGCCTAATCGCATGGGTCTACATGCAGATAAATCACCGCATCTGGTGCATGCTGCACTGCGGTGATGTACAACTTTCTCTTACTTTCAAAATATCTATAGGGCCAGTCATTTGGGCTAAAACTGGGTCCCTTCAGGCCAGTCCACTGTTTTGGGCACAAATGGGCTAGATCGGGCCAATCCAACAGGTTTTGGATTGGGCTCATATATGAGTTTTGCAATATTTTTTGGGCCTTGGTCCAGCCTGAATTTTGGTTAAAAAAAATTTAGGTTGAGTTTGGGCAAAAGTAAGACCCGACTCAGCTTGGCCCACTTCTAGTCCTAGTAAAAGAATGTGGCATCTTTTTGCTTCCAAAAATATGTAATTGTAGCATTTGTTCTCCTATTTGTTGGTTGGAGAAAGGAATTGTCATTTACTTCCAAAAATGTGGTTAAGATTTGTATAATGGAATTTGAATTCTATAGAACAAGTGTACTGGCATTTAGATTTTAGTGGCCGAGACTTTGCTAGACGTGGCATTTAAGGGAACCAAAGGGTGACATGATGGTGAGAGCATATTTCCATTCTCTGCTTAATTAAACAAAAAGAGCATGAAAGTATTGAGTTATAAATCTTGACTTACCAACTACCACCTACACAAAATTGGAAAGCATAAACCTTCTTTTTCTATGTAATATGCAAACTTTCATGGTCCTTGATGTGGCTGATAAAGCCACCCTCAATCAACAATGGCGATCGCCTAATGAAGCCAAAATCTGGACGATGCGCCCCCTACCCCCCCCCCCCCCATGAAGAGCCCGTATGGCCTCCATGGCCGGCCCGAGTACACCTCGTTCACGTACTTCTCAAATAGGGCAGTGAAGATGACCCGAGTACACCTTCTATTATACTCTAAATATTAAATTTAGGTTTTTAAATTCTAATATATTTCACATATCCACCTATTTATAATAGGTTTTAGACTTTAAGTAAATTCTTTTATAATATAATTGTATCCAAAATTTTTGACCAGTTCTTAAATGAGAAAAACATTAGGACCGAAGATTCACTACAAAAAAGTATACTATTTGTGATGAATTTATTGTGGCAAAAATTTTCATCATTATATTTTCCTTTATAACGGCGAACTCAAAATTGCATTCGTCGTAATAAAGAGTTATTACGAAAAATTTAATATCATCGTAATACATCCGAACTATTACAGCGATTGATTTTTTCATCATAATAAGTATTAATTTTATTTTAATTAAAATTATTCTTTTTTTATTATGGCAAAATTTAATTTCATCGTAATACGTCTTAAAAAATAAAAAAATATTTTATTTTTCAACCTATTACGGCAAAACAAAAATTTTACCATAATAATCTATACTATTACGATGACAAATTATTTCATCGTAATAAGTATTAATTTTATTTTAATTAAAATTATTCTTTGTGTTCTATTACGATGAAATTTTTTTTTGCCATAATAAATCTATTTATTACGGCAAAATTTAATGTCATCGTAATAAGTCTTAATAAAAATAAAAAAATATTTTTATTTTTTGAGCTGTTATGGTGAAACAAAAATTTCATCGTAATAATCTGCACTATTACGATGAAATATTATTTTATCATAATAAGTATTAATTTTATTTTAATTAAAATTATTCTTTTTGTAGTATTACGATGAAATTTTTTTTTGCCATAATAAATCTGTTTATTACGATGAAATCTAATGTCGTCGTAATAAGTCTTAATAAAAATAAAAAAAATATTTTATTTTTCAAGCTATTACGGTGAAACTAAAATTTCACCGTAATAATCTGCACTATTACGATGAAATATTATGTCATCGTAATAATATTTAATTCTATTTTAATTAAAATTATTCTTTTCATTCTATTACGATGAAACAAAATTTGCCGTAATAAATCTACTTATTACGACAAAATTTAATTTCATCATAATAAGTCTTAATAAAAATAAAAAAAATTATATTTCGAGCTATTACGCTGAAACAAAAATTTTGCCGTAATAATGCACTGTTACGGCGAAGTATTATTTCATCGTAATAAGGCTTAATTTTATTTTAATTAAAATTATTCCTTTTGTTCTATTACGACAAAGAAAAAGTTTGCCGTAATAAGTCTTAATAAAAAATAAAAAATTATTTTGAGCTATTACTTCGTGCTATTATGGCGAAACAAAATTTTTGCCGTAATATGTATGACTATTACGGCAAAATATTGTTTCTCCGTAATAAAGCTTAATTTTATTTGAATTAAAATTATTTCTATTATTTTATTATGGTGAAGAAAAAAATTCATCGTAATATATTAGCTTATTATGGCAAAAAAATATCTTCCTGAAACCCTCGCTCCCAGCTTTCACCATCTCCCACTCCTCTTCTTCGGCGGATTTCAGCCCCACTGGAAGCCGATCGAGTCTTTCCACTGTAGGGGATGCCGGTGCTGTAAATAGAAAGCGGTGGCGGCGTTGTTTTGGATCGTATCCAAACGTCTCGCAATTTTTCCTTCTCCAACAGACGGATGTTGGGGAAGGGCGTCGGTGGTGGTGCTTGCTGGTCTTGGAGTGGCGGCGCTGTAAGTGGGTGAAAGAAAATACAAGGGAGCTAGAGTCAGCCAAATGCTTGGTCTTGTTAGAAGAATGCACAAGTTGTAGTGATTTATTGATAGATTGGATAACTGGGGAATTCCATTATTTCAACTGCTCCTGTAATAGGTTACAGTAGATTTCTCATGGACTAATATAGGAAATATCTTAGATCATAGGCTTATTTTCCTCTTTAAGCATTGTCATGAAGCACTTACAACATTTTGTAAGCTCTTCTACTGTTGTTCCACTATACTCTTGCAGATATAAATCAAAGAGATGGATATGGCTGTGAACCATCTAGGAGTGTTCAGTGTATGTCCATGTTTTGTGGAGCTAAACTTGGAAGGAAAGGAAAACCAACAGCCATTTAACTTTGGGACGGGGACGCTCCATCTGATTAGAATGAAATGCAGAGACCACGTATGAAAGGAGATGAGATTCAATACCTCGAGTTTGCATGATTCCAGCTTTTTAACTCTTGCCAAACTCACTTGCAATTCCATGTCTAGGTTCGAGACAAAGTAGTTTATCCCTGAGTCCAGATCTTTAGTCTTGGCCATTTGCAACTCGAGTATGAGCTAACAAAGTTGCAGTTTAAAATTTCAATTATGAGTACAGGGGTTGGAATTGTGTCCATGATGGAAGGTTTGAAGGTTTGGATGGATTTGGTAGGAGCATATATTGAACGAGTTGGCTTTAAAAATATTAAAAGTTGAATAAAGCTCAAGAGTTGGAGATGCTACAGGACCTCAAGGTTTAGAGTTTGAAAAAGAATGATAAGGATAAAAATAGGAATTCAGAATATAATCAAAACAAATCACAAATTTGCAATAGTAAAGAATAAAAAATATGGAAAAATCAATAAATGACCACGCATACGTTTTTAAAGAGCGAGGAATCACAGTGGAGGGATAAAAAAAATAACATGTTCCTCTGGCTAAAAGAAATGCAAAATATTCATTTCTGTAGCCTTTATTAAAATTGATCCTGAGAAATCAGTTGTTATGGAGATGTAGCTCTGATGGTAGAGCCTCTGATCTCCATAAGTTTTGTTGACCCGCAATTTTCTTTCTTTTATTTTCTATTCTTAACTCCTTTCTTTTATTTTGTCTGCCTTTTATTGGGTTAAAGAACGGACTAGATGTATAATTATGACATGCAATTTCATTTCTTTTATTTTCTCTGTCCGTTTTATAGAACTAAAACTAGATATATTATGATAGCATAACAAAGAGTCCGCGTCCATATCTATGCGTCAGCTTTTGAGACATCTCCTTCTGGGGTTTTCCCTCCCACCTTCTAGAGCCCTAATCCGATCTTGTGATCTGTACTCTGCAAACGTCCTCGAGCTTTGGATCTTCCATTTCTTTATCTTTCGTCCTCGAGCAAACGTCGACAAAAATCACTCTTTATCTTTGGATCACACATACCACTCTTTTAATCATTGACATGGAGAAAGATCGACGAACTCCCAAGGCATGAAGGAATTCGTGTGGTTGTGGGCAAACTCCATTGCTTAATTGTATTGAGAAACGCATAAGATCTTAATTGTATTTTTTTATATCTTTAAAATGGCATTTATTTTCGTTAAGTTATAATTTTAATAAAAAATTAATTTTATATTTCTTTTCGTGCTATTATGGCAAATAAAAAGAATTTTAACACCTTTTATATATCTTATAGTAGCATTGGATTACGCCATCAAATGGAAAAATCACAGAATAAGCCCTGCAACTCCGTAGGATTAAATTCACACTAGTATATTAGCACACTAAAGATATATATATTAAGAATCTCATATCAATACTCTGTGTCTGATAATCTAATTTGATTATCGCCATACATCCAGATTGGTTCTCATGCTTGTGTCATGTATCATAAATCTAATCAATTCAAAATAATATTCTACATCATACTTCATTCAGCCTTAAGCCTTGCTACCGATGTTACGCACCAATAGCTATACATAACATGTGCCAATTTGGGCATGTAAAATATAGGTTAGCCTACAACTAATTAAATCATGAACATTGCACCATTTTTTTAAAAAAAATGTAACAAAACTTGCTGATAAAATCCAAAACTTAATTTGGACACAAACTGCCATACGCATAAAATGTCATCAACAAGTATGATGCCATTTTAGGAGCAAAATCAAATATTTTATGGAAGGATATCCCAGAGATAAGATTGCATGGTAGCTAGATATTCATATAGTTTCTATACTACTATTCTTGCCATCTCTAGCAATTAATATCCTCAACGGAAACTGGCGGTCAAAAAAATGACCGGTAGTCTAAAATCCCCATTAGGCATCAAAGCACTATATATATATACGCTAACTATTTATGAGCTTAATGAAAAAATGACGGTCAAAAAAAAATTTAATTACCGAGTTCACTTTATTACTTATCTTCGCAAAAAAAAAATTATATTATATAATCTAAATTCTGAAATGAAGCTTTTTGTTATCTCTTCAGCTTTGTATCTTCCATTAGCATTTAAGCCGTAAATTAAGGTGCAACGCCAAGCGTGCAAAATAAGCACTTGCTATATATGGGACGGGATATATATGGGACGGGAGGAATGCCGTATTTAACACAAAGAAGGAACTTGATATATATGGGACGGGAGGAATGCCATATTCTCAGCTTTAGGAGATGAGTCCAACTATAGTACTGTTTACCAATGAATAATATTACGCGATTTTCATTATGACGAGATATCTATATATGTAATATTTAGATCGCCTGCATTATTTAAGAATAATGCTACAGGACTCTCATAATGATCCGAAGAGATTAGTGTAACTTGTGGATTTGTTGCCAAATATAATGGATTGATTGATAAAAGAGTTGCATAAGGAAATATCGGTGTGTGCGTGGCAGGTGTCCTGAAATATTTTTCTTAGCGCATTAAATGACGGATTGAAAGGAAAAAGCTTAAAAAGGAATTGGAATACATCAGTTGTTATGGAGATGTAGCTCCGATGGTAGAGCGCTCACTTAGCATGCCAAAGGTACGGGTATCGATGTGTCTATTTAAAAGAATAAAACCCCTTTTTTTACCTTTTTTTTGTTGACGGCAGATCCTGCTTGGATGACAACAGATCAAATATAAAGGGATAAATTAAAACCATTATCCCTTTATCCCAGGTCGATGGCATCTCCATATTTTTTTGTCCATTTTAAAGAATTAAAACCTTTTTTTTACTTTTTTTTTGTTGACGGCAGATCTTGTTGTCTGCTTGGATGACAACAGATCAAATATAAAGGGATAAATTAAAACCTTTATCCCTTTATCCCAGGTCGATGGCATCTCCATATTTTTTTGTCCATTTTAAAGAATTAAAATCTTTTTTTACTTTTTTTTGTTGACGGCAGATATTGTTGTCTGCTTGGATGACAACAGATCAAATATAAAGGGATAAATTAAAACCTTTATCCCTTTCTCCCAGGTCGATGGCTCCCAAGCGAGCAATTAATACACCGCTCCTTGCTCTAGAAGTTTCACATTTGAACAACACGTATATTTAATTTAATTCCTCTAGCACAAGAAACAAGGGCTCTCTACTGTGGAGAAGAGATCTCTACCGTCAGTGAACGCGAGAAGATAAGGTGGGATTCTGACTTCTGGGCGACCATGTCACAGGGATCCCAAAGAAAAAAAGAAAGAAAGAAAAAAAAATTCAAGCTACGTTACACTACTCGCCGCTCTTCTATGTACATCGTAATTTCTTTCTTGCCGTGGAACTTTCTACCATGTAACGAGGTTCCGGAAAACAAGTGAAAAAATCCAAGCTACGTTGCTTTCTTGTTTGTCGTAGAACTTTCTAGCATGAGTTGGAGGATGTGATTCAGGTATATAAAAATCCAAATAACATGGAGAACTCTAGACCTCACTATGTTAATAAATTAGAGAGTTCAAGCCAAATATAAGCCCCACGGTTTTTTTTTTTACCAATCAGTAGTTCATGACTACCCAGTTTTTGGGTGGAACTCCATGCAGGCCAGCATGGCCGCACAGCTACCTTCCACCAGCGGAGCTCCAAGCTTGGACGAAGCGACCGGACCGAGGAGGAGGAGGACTGTGGTATAGCCGTTGGGATCGAATGAAATTGACAAGCAGCAATCATTAAGACCTAAAAGGATAATGAGAAGGTTAATTTATGATGACAGAATAGAAAGAAAATTAAGAAAATATCATGCTCCTGTATTTTTAAGGATGAAATTACGACATCCGTTCAGAAAACCAAAAAAAAATTACGATATCCCTTTTATAAATTTACGATATCGTAGTTATAAAATTAAGACACCCATTCATAAATTGTGTCTGTACATAAATTTCAAAAAAAAAACTTAATACATGTCACGTCAAAATTTAAGATAACACCCAATTGTAAAATTAGGACACCGTAGTTATAAAATTAAAACACCCATTAAGAAGCCAAAAAAAATTACGACATGTAAATTTATGACACCGTAGTTATAAAATTATGACACCCACTTAGAAACAGGTCTATACACAAATTCTAAAAAAAAAGTGAATAGGTATTAACGTATGTTATGTCAAAATTTAAGATGACATCCTAGTTGTAAACTTATGACACTGTGCTTATAAAATTAAGACACCCATTTAGAAAAAAAAAAAAAAATTACAACTCCCAGTTGTAAATTTATAACACCATAGTTATAAAATTACGATATCCATTCATAAAACGTGCACTGAAGCCTACACAAATTCAAAAAAAAATTGAATAGGTATTAATGCACGTTAAGTTAAAATTTAAGATGATATCCCTGCCCCATCGTATCAAGACATGTAGGATTCATGTGGACCAATAAAAAGAAGCGGTACACTCCACGTAGGATTTGCTGCACCAGAGGTGGTGTACAAAGACTTTTCCTGGATAGAAGAGCCATCCTGTATCTAGCCTGAACTCAAGCTTAATTGAGGCCCGCTAAAAGAGCCATCCTGTATCCAGCCTGAACTCAAGCTTAATTGAGGCCCGCTAAAAGAGCCCAATGCAAGCCCAATAATTTCGCCCAAACCAGGTTTGAGAGACTGGGGCGCTGGTATCACAAAATGCTTCTTGAAAAAATGAGGGCAAGATGCGATGCAAATTGTACAACACGCATCATAAACAACGAGCAGAGAAATATTTGAAAGAGAGTTTGTCACATAAAACAATAATCCAACTGTCTCTCTAATTTCATCCCTTACCACAAAACATGCGCCGATCATCAAATTTAACAGTTTAATATTGTAAATTCAGACGAATTTGATAAGTAGATACGATGCTATTTTCTTTCGGAAGCTCGCACATCAGCGATGCGGCGCTCATGGGCAAGCCTAATCGCATGGGTCTACATGCAGATGAATCACCGCATCTAGTGCACTGCGGTGATGTACAACTTTCTCTTACTTTCAAAATATCTATAGGGTCAGTCATTTGGGCTAAAACTGGGTCCCTTCAGGCCAGTCCACTGTTCTGGGCCCAAATGGGCTAGATCGGGCCAGTCCAACAGGTTTTGGATTGGGCTCATATATGAGTTTTGCAATATTTTTTGGGCCTTGGTCCAGCCTGAATTTTGGTTTAAAAAAAATTCAGGTTGAGTTTGGGCAAAAGTAAGACCCGACTCAGCTTGGCCCACTTCTAGTCCTAGTAAAAGAATGTGGCATCTTTTTTCTTCCAAAAATATGTAATTGTAGCATTTGTTCTCCTATTTGTTGGTTGGAGAAAGGAATTGTCATTTACTTCCAAAAATGTGGTTAAGATTTGTATAATGGAATTTGAATTCTATAGAACAAGTGTATTGGCATTTAGATTTTAGTGGCCGAGACTTTGCTAGACGTGGCATTTAAGGGAACCAAAGGGTGACATGCTGGTGAGAGCATATTTCCATTCTCCACTTAATTAAACAAAAAGAGCATGAAAGTATTGAGTTATAAATCTTGACTTACCAACTACCACCTACACAAATTGGAAAGCATAAACCTTCTTTTTCTATGTAATATGCAAACTTTCATGGTCCTTGATGTGGCTGATAAAGCCACCCTCAATCAACAATGGCGATCGCCTAATGAAGCCAAAATCTGGACGATGCGCCCCCTACCCCCCCCCCCCCCCCCTGAAGAGCCCGTATGGCCTCCATGGCCAGCCCGAGTACACCTCGTTCATGTACTTCTCAAATAGGGCGGTGAAGATGACCCGAGTACACCTTCTATTATACTCTAAATATTAAATTTAGGTTTTTAAATTCTAATATATTTCACATATCCACCTATTTATAATAGGTTTTAGACTTTAAGTAAATTCTTTTATAATATAATTGTATCCAAAATTTTTGACCAGTTCTTAAATTAGAAAAACATTAGGACCGAAGATTCACTACAAAAAAGTATACTATTTGTGATGAATTTATTGTGGCAAAAAATTTTCGTCATTATATTTTCCTTTATAACGGCGAACTCAAAATTGCATTTGTCGTAATAAAGAGTTATTACGATGAAATTTAATATCATCGTAATACATCCGAACTATTACAGCGATTGATTGTTTCATCATAATAAGTATTAATTTTATTTTAATTAAAATTATTCTTTTTTTCTATTATGGCAAAATTTAATTTCGTTGTAATATGTCTTAATAAAAATAAAAAAATATTTTATTTTTCAACCTATTACGGCGAAACAAAAATTTTACCATAATAATCTATACTATTACGATGACAAATTATTTCATCGAAATAAATATTAATTTTATTTTAATTAAAATTATTCTTTGTGTTCTATTACGATAAAAAAAATTTGCCATAATAAATCTATTTATTACGGCAAAATTTAATGTCATCGTAATAAGTCTTAATAAAAATAAAAAAATATTTTTATTTTTTGAGCTGTTATGGCGAAACAAAAATTTCATCGTAATAATCTGAACTATTACGAAGAAATATTATTTTATCATAATAAGTATTAATTTTATTTTAATTAAAATTATTCTTTTTGTTGTATTACGATGAAAATTCTTTTTTCCCATAATAAATCTGTTTATTACGATGAAATCTAATGTCATCGTAATAAGTCTTAATAAAAATAAAAAATATTTTTTTGAGCTATTACGGTGAAACTAAAATTTCACCGTAATAATCTGCACTATTACGATGAAATATTATGTCGTTGTAATAATATTTTATTCTATTTTAATTAAAATTATTCTTTTCATTCTATTACGATGAAACAAACATTTTGTCGTAATAAATCTGCTTATTACGGCAAAATTTAATTTCATCATAATAAGTCTTAATAAAAATAAAAAAATTATATTTCGAGCTATTACGCAGAAAAAAAACTTTCGCCGTACACTACAAGAGAAAAAAAATATAGCGACGCCCAAATGCGTCGCTAATGCATCGCTAAACATGCTATTGCGATGCATTAGCGATGCAATGATGGGGTCACTGAGATCATCGTCGCAATCTCAATTTGTCGCAATTGCGTCGCTTAACAGCGACTCTCTGCTATGCACAAATGCGTCGCAATATATTGCGACACAACTAAATGCGTCGCAATATTACGATGCATCCTAAATGCATCGCTAATTTTAAAACTAATTTTTAATATTTATATTATTATTAAATATTGCGATGCATTCAATTGCGTTGCAATATTGCGACGCATTTAGTTGCATCGCAATATTTAATAATAATATTTTAGATATATTAGTGATGCAATTTGAGTCGCTAATGCATCGCTAATTAAATTTTTTTTAAAATATTGCGACGCTAGGTCATTGCATCATAATATTTAATAATAATATTTTAGATATATTAGCGATGCAATTTGAGTCGCTAATGCGTTGCTAATTAAATTTTTTTTAAATATTGCGATGCCAGGTCATTGCGTCACAATATTTAATAATAATATTTTGAAAATATTAGCGATGCAATTTCAATCGCTAATGCATCGCTAATTAATTTTTTTTTAAAAAAAAAAATATTAAAAATTAAAATGGTTAATACAATTTCATTGCATTTAAATATTGATCGAAACATTCATAACT
The DNA here is from genome assembly GCA_900491605.1 of Calamus simplicifolius. NCBI lineage: Eukaryota > Viridiplantae > Streptophyta > Magnoliopsida > Arecales > Arecaceae > Calamus > Calamus simplicifolius. The sequence continues at coordinate 299,884 of UESW01001918.1, read as the reverse complement.
CATATTGATCCAAACATTCATCATTCAATTTCCAAAAATAATTAATATATTAAAATTTTGAAGTTTTCATGTACAAAATATAAAAAGTAAAGAAAAAAATACATCAAGAATCAGCACGATCACGTGGAGGCTGGAAACCCTGCGACATGCGGCTAACCATATCCTGCAACTGACGCATCTGCTCTCGCACGTCTGCAAGCTCCTGCTGAAGGCCTTCCGTACGCTACTCGAACTCGTGCTCAAACTCCTGTCGAACCTCCTGCCAAACGTCCTGTCGAACATCCTGACGAACCTCCTCCGTGATAGATCTCCGAATGTCATCTAAACGCTCGGCAGGAATATCACCAGAATATCGCGAGCTGGAGGCCTGATGGGAAAAATATGCAGAAGCTCTAGTGCCCAGACCATAGACCCTGCGGTCTCGCGGCTGGGCACCAACAGCCTCCAAAAATAAACGTCGACTCTCCTCTGCTGAGAGTTCGACGGGCGTCCCCCCATCAGTAGATTCAACCTGCGATGCCTGGGAGTGAAGCTCCTCGACTCGTGTCTTTGAATTATAAAATCAACAATAAATGAATCAATAAATTTCTCTAAATAAAATTTTAGAAATTAAACAGATACAACATAAAGCTAATTTCTTACCGCAACCTCCCATGATCGTGTATCGACCCAGGAACCGTCCCTCCTAGTGTGTGTCGCCCTGAATAGACGAAACTCACCAGGATCTCTGCCCTCCTGCTCAGACTATAACAACAGAAAAATTGATATTAAAGTAAGTATTTGTAAATAACTAAATTAGTAATTAAATTATTTATGTTTTCTTACCATACGGTGTCTGTGCTCCTGAATCGAAATGGAGCCCGAAGTGTGGCGGGAGAGACCCGTGCCAGGACCGCCCCTCTCGGATCGGCGGTTCGTGCTGGTTGATACGGACCTCCTGCGCCAGCCATCGGACTGCTAGACCTGCTGCCACTCGTGCCAAATACCCTCTGGCACATGCGCAGGACGGTGACCCGATGACCTCCAACGATGAAGCATGTCGGAGTATCGGCGTCCCGTAAGAGCTTCCCATGCTGCCCTAATGGCATCATGGCTGGCAGGGTCCCACGTAAACTTTTTTGCATTAAAATAAATAGTTAGTTTCAGAATTTATTAAGATTAAGAAATTTTATATCAGTGATTAATTGTATTTAATAAGTTTACCTGAAACTCTGAAAAATAAAACTCCCTTGTGGCTGCAGATACATGGCGCCAATCGTAGCCACTGGGATCCGCATGCCTCTGAAATATGGAGCTGATGTGGCTCGATACATGATGCTGCTCAATAAATCTATTAAAAAAATTCATGTTTATAAGTAATTGACTTAAAAATATAAACATATATTTTTAATTAGTATATACTTATAGACCATGAGCATCCAGTCGAAGTACGGTGCAGCCGACGGTGGAAGAACTCTCAGAGGTCTGTGCCGATCGGCTAGATGATAATACCAATGCAGGATCACCTCCGACTGCTGGAGAGATCGGAGGCTGTGCGATGTGTGGAGATCGAAACTCTCCATCTCCAAAGCTCGTGTGATCTGATGCGGTAGGGCTACGTCCCTGCTCACTCCGTCCGTCGGTAGATCTACCTCGGCCCATCATACTGAAAATACTAAAGATTCATGAATGTAATTACGATTAATGATTGAATATGTAAAAATATAACATATATAAAAATAAATTGAATTTAAAAAAACCTCTATGTTTAGCCGGTTTCATTTGTTTCATGAAATCTTGGTTCAACATCCGATGCCGTATCGAACTGCGATTCAGTTTCATTATCATCGGAAGGAAACCGAACATTTGCATCCGCTATTTCTTGGACATTGCCATTTGGATCTCTAAGTGATGTTTTAGGAGCCCTTGTGTCGTCCTCAATTGCATGCATTTCCATCTCATCCTCTTGAAATGCAGGGCACTCGGCTGATTGACTTGATGAACTCTCGTTTAATACGACTGTTAAATTTTTTTTCGTTGGCCTGGCCACCGTGGCCAGGCCACGGCCGCCATGGCAGCGGCCGTGGCCGGAGAAGACGGCCACGGCCAAGGCCGTGCCCGGAGAAGAAGGCCACGGCCATGGCCGTGGCCGGCAACAAAGGGGGGTGGGGAAAACCCCCCTGTTAAATTTTTTTTGTTGGCCTGGCCACCGTGGCCAGGCCACGGCCAGCCACAGCAACGGCCGTGGCTGGAGAAGACGGCCACGGCCGAGGCCATGCCCAGAGAAGAAGGCCACGGCCATGGCCGTGGCCGGCAACAAAGGGGGGTGGGGAACTGATGAGGACATCAGTTCGGACCAGAGTTCGGGTCAGTCAAACCAGTCCTTGAATGTTCCTGTACCAGCAACCCAGAGTCAGCAGGCCACATCAGGGAAGACCACACCAGGTAATCTACGAAGGTCCAAGAGGTTGCAGAGAAACGGGCTTAAAATTTTATGTTTGGGCCGAGTGTACGGAATTGACCCGACTTTGTTTTTGACACTTTGGGTCAATCGAATCCGGTCAGCTACTGTGTCGACTGGGCCCAAACTTGGCTAGTTATATGGAAACGGACTGCTGATTCAAAGTCATTGCCTTTGGCAATGAGCTACTGTGGATTTTGGCCATCCGGGCTTGTCTGATAGGAGTTTTGGGCCTGTTTTTTTTTTTAATGGCATAGTTGTAATTTTTCTAAACTTATGATGTTAGGGTTTTATCTCTTTTATTTAGGCTTGGCTTTGGGCGCCGTCAGAAGGTAGAGAAGAAAGAGGGATGATGAAAATTAGATGCTATTTTTCTTGAATTCAGATCAATGTTTTTTTTTTTTCTGATTCAAAATAATTGAATTGAAAATTCAATTGATCTTCCTTTAAACTTCGGATTATGAGTGATCAATTCAAAATTTTCCCCTTTTCTTGTCAAGATTCGAACCAAACCTGGACGAATTCTTTTCTCGCAGATTAGATCGTTCTTGAGTTGCAGCGTTTTGAATATCGCCCTGCATCAACTTGGTATCAGAGCCTTGATCCAATGGAGCAGAAGAACAACGATCAATCCCTGAGAGACGCCGTGAGAGATGCTATGCAAGATGCCATGCGAGACCAGCACCAGGTGATGCAACAGATGATGCAAACCATGCAGGCGATGATGGCACGGATGGAGGTGCAAAATCATGCCCAACCCATTTGAGTGGAGGAGCGTGATGAAATTGATGGAGGTAGGGAGAGGGGTTTCGAAAATCTGGAGGCACCACCAATTCAAAGAGGGCAACAGAGGCCTGATGTTGGACTTCCAAGGTATTTCGATCAACCTCCCTATTTCAAAAATCAGAATCGGTGGGAAGCAGGCTTCAGGGTCGAAATTCCAGAGTTTAAAGGAGGAATTAACCCAGACGAGTATGTTGATTGGACCCTTCAGGTCGATGACGTTTTTCGTCTGAAGGAGGTGCCCTTAGACAAGCAGGTACCGCTTGTCATAATTCGATTCAGAGATAGGGCTGCTGCTTGGTGGCATGCGCAGCACTATCGTAGATATATGGATGGGAGACCTCCATTAGCGTCATGGGCAGCGCTAAAGCAGGAGATGAACAGTGAGTTTTTGCCTTCGAACCATGAGCAGATTTTGTATTCGAAGTTGCATAGTTTGATGCAAGGTAGTCGGAGCGTCGAGGAGTACACAACTGAATTTTATCGATTGGTTGCACGAAATCGGTTGATTGAGGCTGAACCGAGATTGATAGCCATGTATCTTCATGGCTTGCGGCTGCCAATCCAAGATGCACTGGCTGTGCATCGAATTGATAGTGTAGGAGATGCGCATATGAGGGCTCAGGCAGTGGAAAAGAGCTTGATGAGAAACAGGGGGTTTCAGAGCAGAGGGGGTTTTACTACGGGCCAGAGTTCAGGGCAGAATTCAGGGGGCAAATTTATGCCTCCAGTAGCGAGGCCGCAGGCATCAGCACCTCCAAGACCAACAGGGTCGAATGGAACCTCAGGTTCTCAGCGAGAGTGGGCAGCAACAGGGCTAACATTCGCTGCCATCGGTGTCAGAATTTGGGGCACTATGCCAATGAATGCCCCAAGGCGCGAGCTCAGTTGTATATGGAGGAGTATATGGAGGACGAATATGGAGGAGAGTTCCCTGAGGATGAGGAATTTGATGATGAGCTGTGTGTTATTGATCCGGACCATATTCAAGGGGAGAGCTTAGTGATACGAAGAATGTGTCTGGCGCTGAGGTCAGATGAAGATTGGCGTCGGCATGACATCTTCACAACGAAATGTTTTGTGGCTGGCAAAACATGTCGTGTTATCATAGACTCCGGCAGTTGGGAGAATGTGATAGCAGAGGAGGCTGTGAAGAAGCTGGGGTTGCGGACAGACCCTCACCACATCCATATAAGCTCGGTTGGGTGAACCGAAATGCAGACATTCAGGTCAGCCGAAGGTGTAAGTTGTCACTGTGTTTTGGTCCTCATTTCGAGACAACTATTGAGGCGGATGTTGTTCCAATGGATGCTACTCACATCATACTGGGGCGTCCGTGGTAGTTTGATAACATGGCAGTGTACAACGGGTACACCCAGTTATATGCTGCATCCAGATGGGAGGAAAGTTATTTTGAAGCCACTTCAGGAAGTGAGTGGACAGAATACGGTAATTTGTTTACCAAGCCCAGAATTCGATGCGAGTTTGGATGGAGAGGATGTTTGTTTTGCTTTGGTGAGCAAGTCAGGGGACTTCGGTGTGGAAGAGGAGCAAAGGCCGAATATGATTCCCGAGGAGTTGGTGTCTGTCTTGGAGGAATTCCGAGATGTTGTATCAAAGGAGCTACCGGCTGGATTACCACCTCTCCGAGATATTCAGCACGACATTGACCTTATTCCGGGCTCAGTGTTGCCGAATAAGGCTCACTATCGGATGACACCGCAACAGCATGAGGAATTGAGGAGGCAGGTCCAAGAACTTTTGGACAAGGGGTTCGTACGGGAGAGCATTAGCCCGTGCGCGGTGCCAGCCCTTTTGGTACCGAAGAAGGATGGTACGTGGCGCATGTGTGTCGATAGCCGCACGGTTAACAAAATTACTGTGAAGTACAGGTTCCCGATACCGAGGTTGGACGACATGGTTGATCAGTTGAGTGGTGCTAAGGTCTTCACGAAGATTGATTTGAAGAGTGGGTACCATCAGATAAGGATGAAGCCTGGAGACGAATGGAAGACAGCCTTCAAGACTAAGGAAGGGCTGTATGAATGGTTGGTAATGCCATTTGGGTTGTCAAACGCGCCGAAATGTTCATGCGCATAATGAACCAGGTTTTACGTCCATTTCTTAGCTCATTTATGGTTGTCTACTTTGATGATATTTTGATATACAGCAGGACAGCCGAAGAGCATGTGGGCCATGTGGCACAGGTTTTGTCAGTGTTACGTGAGAACCAGTTAGTTGCTAACCCAGAGAAGTGCATTTGGATGGTTGGGAGACTAATTTTTCTGGAGTACGTTGTGACTGGAGAGGGGATTCTCCCAGATAGGAATAAGGTGCATGCAATTGTGGAATGGCCAGTACCTTCAACCTTGACAGAATTGAGATCCTTTTTGGGTCTTGCAGGGTTTTATCGCAGGTTTGTCAAGGGTATAGTGAGCTGGCTGCACCTTTAACGAATTGTTGAAGGGAGCCAGATTCGGGTGGAATGATGCCGCACAGGAGGCATTTGATGGGCTGAAAGTCAGATTGACCGAAGCTCCTTTATTGGTTCTTCCTGATTTTGATAGAGTTTTTGAGGTGGATTGTGATGCTTCGAAGACTGGAATTGGGGCAGTGCTTAGCCAGGAAGGAAGACCAGTTGCATACTTCAGTGAGAAGCTGGGAGGAGCTAAACTGACTTACTCGGTTTATGATCTGGAATTGTACGCCATTGTGAGGTCCTTGCAGCATTGGCGCCACTACTTGATTCAGCAAGAGTTTGTACTGTATTCAGACCATCAGGCGCTAAAGTTTTTACAGGGTTAGCATAAACTGAGTTCAAGGCATGCGAAGTGGGTGAGTGCCTTGCAGGAATACACTTTCAGCATCAAGCACAAGTCTGGTACGTTGAATAAAGTGGCTGATGCTTTGAGTAGGCGGAGCTTGTTGATTGGCGCTATGCATGTGTACACTCTCGGCTTTGAGAGTGTAAGGGAGGACATTCGTGTGGATGAGCACTTCAAGGGGATTTTGGCCAAAATTGAGGCGGGGGAGCGAACTGATTTCGTTCTCCATGATGGATATTTGTTTCGAGGTAACTGCTTATGTGTTCCTGATACGTCTCTTCGTGTGTTGATCATCCAGGAATTGCATAACCAGGGTCACTTCGGAAGGGATAAAACAGCCTGTTGATTCGGCAGTGGTTTTATTGGCCTGGTCTTGACCGAGATGTCAAGTCTTTTGTGAAGAGGTGCAGGTTGTGTCAAGAGTCGAAGGGGACAGACACGAACCAAGGTATGTACACGCCTTTACCTATCCCAGAGGCACCATGGCGAGATGTTTCTATGGACTTTGTCGTAGGATTGCCGCGGACAGCAAGGGGACTGGATTCGATTATGGTGATTGTGGATCGGTTCAGTAAGGTGGCGTGTTTCTTGCCATGCAAAACCACTTTTGATGCGTCAAAGGTTGCTGACTTATATTTTGCTTCAGTGGTTCGGCATTTTGGTATACCGGCATCCATAGTGTCAGACAGGGACAGCAAGTTTATGGGACACTTCTGGCGAGAGCTGTGGAAGAAGCTGGGCACAAAGTTGAAATTCAGCAGTCCTTANATCAACCACGAGCAATCTCGAACCATTGCGATTGGTCCGATCGCCGATGATCCGACGGTTGTGATTGATCCAAGCCCTGATCCCGATCGACCACGATCGATCTCGGACCATTGCGATCGATCCGATCGGCGATGATCCGACGGTTGCGATCGATCCAAGCCCTGATCCTGATTGACCACGACCGATCTCGGATAGTTGCGATCGGTTCGATTGCCGACGATCCGATGGTTACGATCGATCCAAGCCCAAATCCTGATCGGCCATGACCGATCTGAACCGTTGCGATCGGTCCGATCGCCGATGATCCAATGGTTGCGATCGATCCAAGCCCTGATCCCGATCGGCCACGATCTTTGACTGTGGTGATCGGTTCGATCGCCGATGATCTGACAGTTGCGATCGATCCAAGCCCTGATCCCGATCAGCCATGATAGATCTCAAACTATGGCTATCGGTCTGATTGTCGACGATCCGATGGTTGCGATCGATCCAAGACCTGATCCCGATCGGCTATGATTGATCTTGGACCATGGCGATCGATCCAATCGCCCACGATCCAATGGTTGCGATCGATCCAAGCCCTGATCCTGATCGGCCACGACCGATTTCGGACAGTGACGATCGGTTCGATCGCCAACGATCCGATGGTTATGATCGATCCAAGCTCTGATCCCGATCGGCCATGACCGATCTCAGACCATGGCGATCGGTCCGATCGTCGATGATCTGACGGTTGCGATCGATCCAAGCCCTGAACCCGATCGACCACGATAGATCTCAGACCGTGGCAATCGATCCGATCGCCGATGATCTAACGGTTTTGATTAATCCAAGCCCTGATCTCGATCGGACCGTAGCGATCGGTCCGATCACCGACGATCTGATGGTTGCGATCGATCGAAGCCCTAATCCCGATCAGCCATGACCGATCTCGGACAGTGGCAATTGGTCCGATCACCGATGATCCAACGGTTGCGATCGATCCAAGCCCTGATCCAGATCAGTCACGACCGATCTCGAACCATTGGGATCGGTGCGATCACCGATGATCGACGGTTGCGATCGATCCAAGCCCTAATCCTGATTGGCCATTACTGATCTCAAACCGTGGCGATCGGTCCGATCATCGACTATCCGACGGTTGCAATCGATCCAAGCCCAGATCCCGATCGGCCACGACCGATCTCGAACCATTGCGATGGTCCGATCGGCGATGATCGACGTTTGCGATCGATCCAAGCCCTGATCTCGATAGGCCACGACCGATCTTTGACAGTTGCGATCGGTCCGATCGCCAACGATCCGACGGTTGCGATCGATCCAAGCCCTGATCTCGATCGGCCATGACTGATCTCAGACCATGGCGATCGGTCCGATTGCCGATGATTCGACGGTTGCAATCGATCCAAGCCCTTGATCCCGATCGGCCATGACCAATCTTGGACCGTGGCGATCGGTCTGATCGTTGACGATCCGATGGTTGCAATCGATCCAAGCCCTGATCCCAATCGGCCATGATCGATCTCGAACCGTGGAGATCGGTTCGATCATCGATGATCCGATGGTTGCGATCAATCCAAGCCCTTATCCCGATCGGCCACGACCGATCTCGGACCATGGCGATCGGTCCGATCGCCGACGATCCAATGGTTGCGATCGATCCAAGCCCTGATCCCGATTTAGAAAACAAAAAAAATTACGACTCCCAATTGTAAATTTATAACACCATAGTTATAAAATTACGATATTCATTCATAAAATGTGCACTGAAGCCTGTACACAAATTCTAAAAAAATTGAATAGGTATTAATGCACGTCAAGTTAAAATTTAAGATGGTATCCCTGCACCATCGTATCAAGACATATAGGATTCATGTTGACCAATAAAAAGAAGTGGTACACTTTTGATACACCAGAGGTGGTGTACAAAGACTTTTCTTGGATACACTACAAAAAAAATGACTTATTATGACAAATTAATTCATTGCAATAGGTACAAAAGTCATCGTAATAAATTATTACGATGATAAAATTCGTCGTAATACATTACAAATCGTCGTAGTAATATATTTCGTAATAACCTATTATGGCGACTTATTTTCGCCGTAATATCAACCTATTACGGCGAAATTAAGTTGCCGTAATAGGTTTTTAATTAATTTTTAAAATTTAATTAAAATTGTATTACGGCGACTTATTTTCGCCGTAATATCAACCTATTACGGCGAAATTAAGTCACCGTAATAGGTTTTTAATTAAATTTAAAAATATTAAAATTTTATTACGGTGATGTATTTTTGTCATGAAAATAAGTCACCATAATACAATTTTAATTAAATTTTAAAAATTAATTAAAAACCTATTACGGCGACTTAATTTCACCGTAATAGGTTGATATTACGGTGAAAATAAGTCGCCGTAATACAATTTTAATTAAATTTTAAAAATATTAAAATTTATTTTAATATTTTTTTGTATTGCACCTGTTACAATAATATAATATTAAAGCAACGATACTAGAAATAATTTTCTAATATAAAAGTTTCATAAAATAATTTAATAAAAGTTTTCATTCATTTCAATAAAATCATCCTATACAATGTTTCAAAAATACATAATTTGAAAAAAAATATATGTACTATGGAGGTGAAGTCTGCTGGGATCCACTAGGATGATATCCAGGCACAAACTGTCGCATGAAAGCAGCGAGCTCAGCAGTCGTCGCTGTAGATCTTGGATAGTCTTCTCTTGCTGAGCGAGCTTATTCTCTTGCTGAGCGATGAGCTCTCGGCACTCTTGTAATTCACCCTTTAATTGTGAGCTTCAGAAGATGAAGAACTACCTCTAATTCTCGATGTACCCTTCGGTAATGGATCCATCCTCTTTTATAACCAGATCTAGAGCCTAAAACCTCCTCCAAAATAACATCCTCATGATTGGTTCTACTGTAGAGTCCTGTGAGGAAAGTCGCTCTATTAACTGTGCCTGCAATGAAAAGAAAACAAATTCAATATGTTTAGTATAAAACATTACATTCAATATATTGTATTTTAATTGATAAAACTTACATGGGTTTCTTCAGCTTTTTCATTTATCCATTGATTCTTCTTTTTATCAAAATGAAGAGTATTCCACAGATGAAGTCTTGATGGCTCCTCTCCAGTAACAGGATCTGTCTGAAAAGAAACAATAATAATTTAAAATAATAATTTAAGACAATAATCAGTATTTTTATAATATTTCAGACTTTTAGAATTATCTAATTCAAATATGCAAGCTCCAAGATTCTGGGGCCCTTTTTCCTTGGCTGTATGTGCAAGATTACAGATTTCTTTGGTTATTCATATATGAATTAATATTTACTTTATCAGTAAAAATAGATTTCAGGAATTATCTGCTCTACTTTTATTTGTTCATAGAGTTTTTGGCTTCTATCAGTATACAAATTGAAGTGGATTTAGTTAAACCAATGGAAGAGTTCTTTGTTGCCGAGTATCTTTATTTTTTGTGTATTTCATGAGTTTTGCTTCCTTAACTGATCATTTAAGGATTAGTTTGGTTTCAAGCTTTTATTCTACTTTTGCATGGTATCTTGACATAATCATAAAGCTATTAATGAAAACATTCTCAGATCCTCGGACAACATAGTTTCATTTGATTCTTTTCTTTTCCATCCTATTCTTTGATGGAACTCCGTTCCTGTTACCGTATGGGTACTATGTGGCTCTACCATTTCATTTAGTTGCCCATTACTCTATTATTAGTGCTTGCCCTCCATCTAATATGCTTTGTCTCTCTGAGTCCAACAACATTCACTTTGACATTTAGAGATTTTAAATGTTTTGATCTATTGTACTGATATTGCCTTATCTAGGACATTTGTTTTCTTCTTGTGTTTTTGTTGCTCTATTGTTAATTTAACAATTTCTTTTGTTGTTGATATTGAAGAAAATTAACCAGCTTATCCTTTATCACTATGTTAATCAAATAGGTTTTTCTCTTCACCATTTCTTTTTTCTTGATGTGCATAGTTGTCTGTGTGCTGAGTTGTTGTTGTTGGTTTCTGATTAGGAATTGGATGAGAGATCTGGTTGGAGAAACCGTTGGCAAGATCAGGTTGCAGAGTTAAGGAGAAGGAGCATGAACAAGGATGCAGAGGAGAACCTATCTTGGGGAGCCAATGAATAAAGCTCATCAGTAGCTTCAGATGCCCCAGCAAAATGCTTATTTAACATCTGGATAAACCAAACATCAACGTCATTTGAAATAAAGACATATGATATATTAATTGACAATATAAATGAATGTACGGGCTTACTTCATTTTTAAACCACTCCAAAAATCTTTCCTTTGAAATAAAGACATATAGACGTTTCAAACGAGGTGTGAGTGGAAAATACCGCATAACTTTATAAGGTATCTTCTTACCTTTGTCTTTAACCACTTGGTACCTAGGCTCGTTGCATACCGGACATTTTTCTAAATAGGCATTCTCCTTCCAAAGATAGCACAATCATGCTTGCATACATGTATGTTCTCGTAGCCTAAACCCAACTCATTCATCTTCTTTTTGGCCTCATAGTGCGAAGATGGTATTCTAGTACCATTCGGAAATGCCTCTTTTAATAGTTCAAGCAACATATTGAAAGACTTATTTGTCCACCGATTGAGGACCTTAATGTGCATTAACTTCACTAAGAATGTCAAAGAAGAAAACTTTTCACATCCAGGATAAAGCTCGGATTCCACCTCATTGAAAAGATCATCCAATTTCTTACTGTGATCGGTCCTTCCATGGTCAGACATCATCGGATTGTCATCATCATTGCCAACCTCAGTGTGAGCACCACTTGGGCCAGCGATGTCCTGCAATGCTTTGACCATCTCATCTTGTTCCCTTTCTGGGTCATCATCTTCATTCTCATTTTCATCTGAGACATTGTTTTCAAACTGTTCTCCATGAAAATACCACATCTGATACGTCTTTGAGAAACCCTTTAACATACAGTGTAATTTAACTAAATCAGGCTTATGCCATTGCCATTATAACACCGCACACAAGGACAACGTATCTTCCCTTCTTCATTAACATGAAGCCTTGCCTTTTCTATGAACTTCTTAATACTGGCATCATATTCTGGACAATTTCGTTTCTTATGTATCCAACTCTTATCAATCGGCATCGTTGGATAACATCAAATCTGAGTAAAAATAGTGAACATCATTTAAAGAAATTCAGATTTATCTCAAAAATATCCTACTCGTTAAAAAAAATCTCTAAAACTCATGTAAATCATATATGGAGCTGCAAATATATAACACCAAGAATGAGTATTTACAACAGCAAGGAGGAAAATTGTAAACATTATAGCTGAAAATAAACAGAACAAAACCTTCTATTGGTCAAACACAGAATAAAGCAAAGTTTGAAAATCTAAAACATTCATGTTACCCCTCAAGAACATCAATAAGAAATGTACCTCTAAGAAAATAGGTGTACAAAATCTTGAAAAGAAGCGAAGAAATGCTGTTTTCCTTTGTCCTCCCTCAAGCTTTTCTTCAACCTGCATATAATTTGGTGATATAAATTCAAGTATCTGGAAAAGTAGCATGAATTATTCAATGACTGCATATAATTTGGTTTCACTTTACAGACATGCTACAAGGAAATGCAGGGATTTGAGTGCATATTTCTTAGGGAGTAAACATACACGTACACATCAATTCCAAGTTCAAATTTCTCAGGACTCCATAACAGTTCTATAAATTGTACTTGACATTCTGCTAAGTTTTGCCCATTCATTAAATCATGTGGTTTCTATCAGATATATTATGCAATATTGCTCCTTTTTCAGAACCCTACAGTTGTCGATTTCCATTTTCAAATCATTGCCTGAAGCTTGAAATTCAAGGTCTGAAGTTGATTGATCTTGCTCGTGGACTAGATAAAATACCTACTAATCATCAACATTCTTAAACAAGAGTCCAAGTGAATGCTTCATACCTGCTAACCATTAACACTCCTAAACAAGTGTTTGAAGTAAATGCTTCATATCTGGTCCTTCCTCTGATTATTTTGTTGAGAGTTCACAATTATCCCTTAATATGCCTAGTTATGGTCCTCAATCCTTAAGGCATTGACTACCAATCAGGCACCTAAAATCCTAAATTGCCATGTCTTGATACATTGAGATTCACTAGTAGGTATGGCTAACAGCTCCTGATGAGAATATGCAAACATCTTACAACTTGTCTGGCTCTAAAAAGCACATGGAACAACCTATAGCCCACAAATGGACTGAACTACCACAGACAAACCTGTACCATCCTTCTTACAGCTAGCTAGCAAAAGGTTTTGCAAGGACCAGTTGGATAACTTATCAATATGTGTTTGACCCCTCCAAGCAATAAAAACGTTATGGAGTGAAATGTAACATGCTAATATAAGCAATCCACTAAAGTGATGAGCTTATTCAAAAATCTGGCTTATATGGTTTCATAATTCTGCATCAATAACCATTATAAGACTATTGCCCAAGAACCTGCATGTGGATTCACTTTGATCACTAAAAGCTAAGTTCATCAATTCATATTACTGATTGAAGGCTATGCAAAGTCTTGAGAGGATTAGCAACAATAAGACCACAATAATTATGGGACTCTGCTCATCATATGAATCAAGTAGAACCAGACGTAGCATACCTCAAGTATTGGGATCCAATGGATCAGACCTCTCTCGAGAAACTGGTGAGCTTACTGAAGCTTCAGTAATTAGCCTCAAAGATTTGTTATCTATCACCCTGCCCATTCACAAAAGAAACTTATTAAGGCAAAGAAAAGAGAACCACCACCTAGAAAGGGTAGCATTTGATAGTGTGTGGTCTCACTTTTCATGAATTTTATCTAAGATTTCAAAACAGGCCACATGTCAATGATCAACAACTGCCAGCAAAGAAAGAAAGAGGATCTCAAGCTAATCAAAATAGTAGTGGTGCAATGATTTCAAGCTAATTTCTCAAAGAATTTGCTTCTGCAAGTCACAAACTGAATTCTGTTTCAGAGTGGTGCAATGATGTCTGAAGTGATAAATTTAAGATCTAGACCTAGAGGAAAAAAGAAAAAACTTGAATTAGAGATTTGCACCCAAACAGAATGATGAAACCTGAATATAGTGCTTCATTTAGTTCCATTTTCACTATCTTTTACTGCTTGTAAAATTTATGGTGAGGAAATCAAGAAAAATCCAATAGAATTAGAAAAATTGGTTTATTATATTAGTGTATCAACCGTGATGATCAATGCATACCTATTATCAAATACTAAGGACAACGATGTTGTTTAGCTTAAATTGTTCTAGGAAAAAGAGAGAAAATATGCTGTCTCTCTTATTGTATGATTTGATGGATTACTGATAAACCAAAAGTATAAATTAAGATAATGTTCATATTCAAGGAAGGGTCAACATGGTGGAACGTCACCTTGGTATTACACAAGAGCCTTTAATAAGGCAGTTATACCTATTGTGCATTAAATCCATCATTGCGCTACTGTGCGAAGGGAAGCCGTTATTCCAGCGGAATATGGAAGAATTCTAACGCCAGAGACTTGGGAGGGAGGCCTCTCATCTCCCCTTAACGCCCCCATAATATCGGTGGCCCCACTCTGTTATCCCACAAAACATGGAACTCCAAGAGACCACCCATATCCCAACTCTCGGTGGAATCCCGAAGCCTTCTAAGAAAAGATGGGGAGAAGAGGGAAAGCTTTTTGTTTTTGCATGCATTAAATGAGATCGCATAATTTAATTTTTATCTGATAATCCATAATTTAACTTTTATTTGATAAGATAAAATATCTTCATAATTTAGTTTTATTTGATAAGATTTGTGTGTTTGATTTAAGAAAGATATTCTATCTTACCAGTAATAACTTTCAATTGAACCTTATAAACCCTCCCAAATCATCAGAAAACAAGAGAAATCGAAAAAAAAAAAAATCCAAGTGAAACAAGAATCGCGAGCAAGAGGGTTTTATAAAGCCCTTCTTCTCACCTCGTCCGAAGGCTAACAGAGAGGAGCTCGGCGTCCGCAGGCGGAGAGGAAGACGGCGGAGACGAGGGTTTCACAGGAAAAAAAAAAAAAAAATTGCGCGAGGGTTTCACGCTCGGGGGGAAGACGACGGGAGGAGGCTTTCACAGAAAAAAAATCGCCCGAGGGTTTCAGAGTATTAAGGGGACCTTATTACGGTGAAATTAACTTTCGCCGTATGAAAGATTTTTTTCACTTCAGAGTATTAAGGGGACCTTATTACGGTGAAATTAACTTTCGCCGTATGAAAGATTTTTTTCACTATATTACGATGAATTTTTAATTTCATCGTAATACGTATATTTATTACGGCAAAAATAAATTTTCACCATAATAAAAAGAAAGAAAAATTGAAAAAAATTAAAATCTTAAATTAAAATGTGGACTTATTACGACGATTTTAAAAAATTGTCGTAATAAGTCATTTTATTACGGCGAAATAGTATTTCGCCGTAATACAAAGAAAGAGAAATTAAAAAAAATAAAATCGTTAAATAAAATGTGGACTTATTACGATGAATTATAAAATGCGTCGTAATAAATCTCTTAATTACGGCGAAAAAGTATTTTGCCGTAATAAAAAGAAAGAGAAATTAAAAAAAATAAAATTTAAAAAAAAATGTGGACTTATTACGATGAATTATTAAATTCATCGTAATAAATCTTTTAATTACGGTGAAAAAGTATTTCACCGTAATAAAAAGAAAGAAAAATTAAAAAAAATTAAAATCTTAAATTAAAATGAGGACTTATTACGACAATTTTAAATAATCATCGTAATAAGTCTTTTTATTACGACAAAAAAGTATTTCTCCATAATAAAAAGAAAGAAAAATTTAAAAAAATAAAATCATAAAATAAAATGTGGACTTATTACGACGAATTATAAAATTTGTCGTAATAAATCTCTTAATTACGGCAAAAAAGTATTTCGCCGTAATAAAAAGAAAGAAAAATTAAAAAAATAAAATCGTAAAATAAAATGTGGACTTATTACGACGAATTATAAAATTCATCGTAATAAATCTCTTAATTACAGCGAAAAAGTATTTCACCGTAATAAAAGAAAGAAAAATTAAAAAAAATAAAATCGTAAAATAAAATGTGGACTTATTACGATGATTTTAAAAATTTATCGTAATAAGTCTTTTTATTATGGCAAAAAGTATTTCGCCGTAATAAAAAGAAAGAAAAATTAAAAAATTAAAATCTTAAATTAAAATATGGACTTATTACGACGATTTTTTAAAATCATCGTAATAAGTCTTTTTATTATGGCAAAAAAGTATTTTGCCGTAATAAATAATTATTATGATGAATTTAATTTTTATTTCGCCGTTATAAATAAACCTATAACGACAAAAATATTTCGCCATAATAGGTTCGCCACAAATACCATACTTTCTTGTAGTGATAGAAGAGTCGTCCTGTATCCAGCTTGAACTCAAGCTTAATTGAGGCTCGCTAAAAGAGCCCAATGCAAGCCCAATAATTTCACCCAAACCAGGTCTGAGAGACTGGGGCGCTGGGATCACAAAATGCTTCATGAAAAAATGAGGGCAAGATGCGATGCAAATTGTACAACACGCATCATAAACAATGAGCAGAGAAATATTTGAAAGAGAGTTTGTCATAGAAAACAATAATCCAACTGTCTCTCTAATTTCATCCCTTACCACAAAATATGCACCGATCATCAAATTTAACAGTTTAATATTTTAAATTCAGACGAATTTGATAAGTAGATACGATGCTATTTTCTTTCGGAAGCTTGCACATCAGCGATGCGGCGCTCATGGGCAAGCCTAATCGCATGGGTCTACATGCAGATAAATCACCGCATCTGGTGCATGCTGCACTGCGGTGATGTACAACTTTCTCTTACTTTCAAAATATCTATAGGGCCAGTCATTTGGGCTAAAACTGGGTCCCTTCAGGCCAGTCCACTGTTTGGGCACAAATGGGCTAGATCGGGCCAATCCAACAGGTTTTGGATTGGGCTCATATATGAGTTTTGCAATATTTTTTGGGCCTTGGTCCAGCCTGAATTTTGGTTAAAAAAATTTAGGTTGAGTTTGGGCAAAAGTAAGACCCGACTCAGCTTGGCCCACTTCTAGTCCTAGTAAAAGAATGTGGCATCTTTTTGCTTCCAAAAATATGTAATTGTAGCATTTGTTCTCCTATTTGTTGGTTGGAGAAAGGAATTGTCATTTACTTCCAAAAATGTGGTTAAGATTTGTATAATGGAATTTGAATTCTATAGAACAAGTGTACTGGCATTTAGATTTTAGTGGCCGAGACTTTGCTAGACGTGGCATTTAAGGGAACCAAAGGGTGACATGATGGTGAGAGCATATTTCCATTCTCTGCTTAATTAAACAAAAAGAGCATGAAAGTATTGAGTTATAAATCTTGACTTACCAACTACCACCTACACAAAATTGGAAAGCATAAACCTTCTTTTTCTATGTAATATGCAAACTTTCATGGTCCTTGATGTGGCTGATAAAGCCACCCTCAATCAACAATGGCGATCGCCTAATGAAGCCAAAATCTGGACGATGCGCCCCCTACCCCCCCCCCCCCCATGAAGAGCCCGTATGGCCTCCATGGCCGGCCCGAGTACACCTCGTTCACGTACTTCTCAAATAGGGCAGTGAAGATGACCCGAGTACACCTTCTATTATACTCTAAATATTAAATTTAGGTTTTTAAATTCTAATATATTTCACATATCCACCTATTTATAATAGGTTTTAGACTTTAAGTAAATTCTTTTATAATATAATTGTATCCAAAATTTTTGACCAGTTCTTAAATGAGAAAAACATTAGGACCGAAGATTCACTACAAAAAAGTATACTATTTGTGATGAATTTATTGTGGTGAAAAATTTTTGTCATTATATTTTCCTTTATAACGGCGAACTCAAAATTGCATTCGTCGTAATAAAGAGTTATTACGACGAAATTTAATATCATCGTAATACATCCGAACTATTACAGCGATTGATTTTTTCATCATAATAAGTATTAATTTTATTTTAATTAAAATTATTCTTTTTTTTATTATGGCAAAATTTAATTTCATCGTAATACGTCTTAATAAAAATAAAAAAATATTTTATTTTTCAACCTATTACGGCAAAAAAATTTTACCATAATAATAATATACTATTACGATGACAAATTATTTCATCGTAATAAGTATTAATTTTATTTAATTAAAATTATTCTTTGTGTTCTATTACGATGAAATTTTTTTTTGCCATAATAAATCTATTTATTACGGCAAAATTTAATGTCATCGTAATAAGTCTTAATAAAAATAAAAAAAATATTTTTATTTTTTGAGCTGTTATGGTGAAACAAAAATTTCATCGTAATAATCTGCACTATTACGATGAAATATTATTTTATCATAATAAGTATTAATTTTATTTTAATTAAAATTATTCTTTTTGTAGTATTACGATGAAATTTTTTTTTGCCATAATAAATCTGTTTATTACGATGAAATCTAATGTCGTCGTAATAAGTCTTAATAAAAAAAAAAAATATTTTTATTTTTCAAGCTATTACGGTGAAACTAAAATTTCACCGTAATAATCTGCACTATTACGATGAAATATTATGTCATCGTAATAATATTTAATTCTATTTTAATTAAAATTATTCTTTTCATTCTATTACGATGAAACAAACAATTTGCCGTAATAAATCTACTTATTGACAAAATTTAATTTCATCATAATAAGTCTTAATAAAAATAAAAAAAATTATATTTCGAGCTATTACGCTGAAAAAAATTTTGCCGTAATAATGCACTGTTACGGTGAAGTATTATTTCATCGTAATAAGGCTTAATTTTATTTTAATTAAAATTATTCCTTTTGTTCTATTACGACAAAGAAAAAGTTTGCCGTAATAAGTCTTAATAAAAAATAAAAAATTATTTTGAGCTATTACTTCGTGCTATTATGGCGAAACAAAATTTTTGCCGTAATATGTATGACTATTACGGCAAATATGTTTCTCCGTAATAAAGCTTAATTTTATTTGAATTAAAATTATTTCTATTATTTTATTATGGTGAAGAAAAAAATTCATCGTAATATATTAGCTTATTATGGCAAAAAAATATCTTCCTGAAACCCTCGCTCCCAGCTTTCACCATCTCCCACTCCTCTTCTTCGGCGGATTTCAGCCCCACTGGAAGCCGATCGAGTCTTTCCACTGTAGGGGATGCCGGTGCTGTAAATAGAAAGCGGTGGCGGCGTTGTTTTGGATCGTATCCAAACGTCTCGCAATTTTTCCTTCTCCAACAGACGGATGTTGGGGAAGGGCGTCGGTGGTGGTGCTTGCTGGTCTTGGAGTGGCGGCGCTGTAAGTGGGTGAAAGAAAATACAAGGGAGCTAGAGTCAGCCAAATGCTTGGTCTTGTTAGAAGAATGCACAAGTTGTAGTGATTTATTGATAGATTGGATAACTGGGGAATTCCATTATTTCAACTGCTCCTGTAATAGGTTACAGTAGATTTCTCATGGACTAATATAGGAAATATCTTAGATCATAGGCTTATTTTCCTCTTTAAGCATTGTCATGAAGCACTTACAACATTTTGTAAGCTCTTCTACTGTTGTTCCACTATACTCTTGCAGATATAAATCAAAGAGATGGATATGGCTGTGAACCATCTAGGAGTGTTCAGTGTATGTCCATGTTTTGTGGAGCTAAACTTGGAAGGAAAGGAAAACCAACAGCCATTTAACTTTGGGACGGGGACGCGTCCATCTGATTAGAATGAAATGCAGAGACCACGTATGAAAGGAGATGAGATTCAATACCTCGAGTTTGCATGATTCCAGCTTTTTAACTCTTGCCAAACTCACTTGCAATTCCATGTCTAGGTTCGAGACAAAGTAGTTTATCCCTGAGTCCAGATCTTTAGTCTTGGCCATTTGCAACTCGAGTATGAGCTAACAAAGTTGCAGTTTAAAATTTCAATTATGAGTACAGGGGTTGGAATTGTGTCCATGATGGAAGGTTTGAAGGTTTGGATGGATTTGGTAGGAGCATATATTGAACGAGTTGGCTTTAAAAATATTAAAAGTTGAATAAAGCTCAAGAGTTGGAGATGCTACAGGACCTCAAGGTTTAGAGTTTGAAAAAGAATGATAAGGATAAAAATAGGAATTCAGAATATAATCAAAACAAATCACAAATTTGCAATAGTAAAGAATAAAAAATATGGAAAAATCAATAAATGACCACGCATACGTTTTTAAAGAGCGAGGAATCACAGTGGAGGGATAAAAAAAATAACATGTTCCTCTGGCTAAAAGAAATGCAAAATATTCATTTCTGTAGCCTTTATTAAAATTGATCCTGAGAAATCAGTTGTTATGGAGATGTAGCTCTGATGGTAGAGCCTCTGATCTCCATAAGTTTTGTTGACCCGCAATTTTCTTTCTTTTATTTTCTATTCTTAACTCCTTTCTTTTATTTTGTCTGCCTTTTTATTGGGTTAAAGAACGGACTAGATGTATAATTATGACATGCAATTTCATTTCTTTTATTTTCTCTGTCCGTTTTATAGAACTAAAACTAGATATATTATGATAGCATAACAAAGAGTCCGCGTCCATATCTATGCGTCAGCTTTTGAGACATCTCCTTCTGGGGTTTTCCCTCCCACCTTCTAGAGCCCTAATCCGATCTTGTGATCTGTACTCTGCAAACGTCCTCGAGCTTTGGATCTTCCATTTCTTTATCTTTCGTCCTCGAGCAAACGTCGACAAAAATCACTCTTTATCTTTGGATCACACATACCACTCTTTTAATCATTGACATGGAGAAAGATCGACGAACTCCCAAGGCATGAAGGAATTCGTGTGGTTGTGGGCAAACTCCATTGCTTAATTGTATTGAGAAACGCATAAGATCTTAATTGTATTTTTTTATATCTTTAAAATGGCATTTATTTTTGTTAAGTTATAATTTTAATAAAAAATTAATTTTATATTTCTTTTCGTGCTATTATGGTGAAATAAAAAGAATTTTAACACCTTTTATATATCTTATAGTAGCATTGGATTACGCCATCAAATGGAAAAATCACAGAATAAGCCCTGCAACTCCGTAGGATTAAATTCACACTAGTATATTAGCACACTAAAGATATATATATTAAGAATCTCATATCAATACTCTGTGTCTGATAATCTAATTTGATTATCGCCATACATCCAGATTGGTTCTCATGCTTGTGTCATGTATCATAAATCTAATCAATTCAAAATAATATTCTACATCATACTTCATTCAGCCTTAAGCCTTGCTACCGATGTTACGCACCAATAGCTATACATAACATGTGCCAATTTGGGCATGTAAAATATAGGTTAGCCTACAACTAATTAAATCATGAACATTGCACCATTTTTTTAAAAAAAATGTAACGAAAACTTGCTGATAAAATCCAAAACTTAATTTGGACACAAACTGCCATACGCATAAAATGTCATCAACAAGTATGATGCCATTTTAGGAGCAAAATCAAATATTTTATGGAAGGATATCCCAGAGATAAGATTGCATGGTAGCTAGATATTCATATAGTTTCTATACTACTATTCTTGCCATCTCTAGCAATTAATATCCTCAACGGAAACTGGCGGTCAAAAAAATGACCGGTAGTCTAAAATATGGCATCAAAGCACTATATATATATAACGCTAACTATTTATGAGCTTAATGAAAAAATGACGGTCAAAAAAAAATTTATTACCGAGTTCACTTTATTACTTATCTTCGCAAAAAAAAATTATATTATATAATCTAAATTCTGAAATGAAGCTTTTTGTTATCTCTTCAGCTTTGTATCTTCCATTAGCATTTAAGCCGTAAATTAAGGTGCAACGCCAAGCGTGCAAAATAAGCACTTGCTATATATGGGACGGGATATATATGGGACGGGAGGAATGCCGTATTTAACACAAAGAAGGAACTTGATATATGGGACGGGAGGAATGCCATATTCTCAGCTTTAGGAGATGAGTCCAACTATAGTACTGTTTACCAATGAATAATATTACGCGATTTTCATTATGACGAGATATCTATATATGTAATATTTAGATCGCCTGCATTATTTAAGAATAATGCTACAGGACTCTCATAATGATCCGAAGAGATTAGTGTAACTTGTGGATTTGTTGCCAAATATAATGGATTGATTGATAAAAGAGTTGCATAAGGAAATATCGGTGTGTGCGTGGCAGGTGTCCTGAAATATTTTCTTAGCGCATTAAATGACGGATTGAAAGGAAAAAGCTTAAAAAGGAATTGGAATACATCAGTTGTTATGGAGATGTAGCTCCGATGGTAGAGCGCTCACTTAGCATGCCAAAGGTACGGGTATCGAAACCCCGCATCTCCATAATTTGTGTCTATTTAAAAGAATAAAACCCCTTTTTTTACCTTTTTTTTTGTTGACGGCAGATCCTGCTTGGATGACAACAGATCAAATATAAAGGGATAAATTAAAACCATTATCCCTTTATCCCAGGTCGATGGCATCTCCATATTTTTTTGTCCATTTTAAAGAATTAAAACCTTTTTTTTACTTTTTTTTTGTTGACGGCAGATCTTGTTGTCTGCTTGGATGACAACAGATCAAATATAAAGGGATAAATTAAAACCTTTATCCCTTTATCCCAGGTCGATGGCATCTCCATATTTTTTTGTCCATTTTAAAGAATTAAAATCTTTTTTTTTACTTTTTTTTGTTGACGGCAGATATTGTTGTCTGCTTGGATGACAACAGATCAAATATAAAGGGATAAATTAAAACCTTTATCCCTTTCTCCCAGGTCGATGGCTCCCAAGCGAGCAATTAATACACCGCTCCTTGCTCTAGAAGTTTCACATTTGAACAACACGTATATTTAATTTAATTCCTCTAGCACAAGAAACAAGGGCTCTCTACTGTGGAGAAGAGATCTCTACCGTCAGTGAACGCGAGAAGATAAGGTGGGATTCTGACTTCTGGGCGACCATGTCACAGGGATCCCAAAGAAAAAAAGAAAGAAAAAAAAAAATTCAAGCTACGTTACACTACTCGCCGCTCTTCTATGTACATCGTAATTTCTTTCTTGCCGTGGAACTTTCTACCATGTAACGAGGTTCCGGAAAACAAGTGAAAAAATCCAAGCTACGTTGCTTTCTTGTTTGTCGTAGAACTTTCTAGCATGAGTTGGAGGATGTGATTCAGGTATATAAAAATCCAAATAACATGGAGAACTCTAGACCTCACTATGTTAATAAATTAGAGAGTTCAAGCCAAATATAAGCCCCACGGTTTTTTTTTTTTTTTACCAATCAGT
>UESW01001918.1:256437-276551 GCA_900491605.1 Calamus simplicifolius | reverse complement strand
TGGCCGCACAGCTACCTTCCACCAGCGGAGCTCCAAGCTTGGACGAAGCGACCGGACCGAGGAGGAGGAGGACTGTGGTATAGCCGTTGGGATCGAATGAAATTGACAAGCAGCAATCATTAAGACCTAAAAGGATAATGAGAAGGTTAATTTATGATGACAGAATAGAAAGAAAATTAAGAAAATATCATGCTCCTGTATTTTTAAGGATGAAAAAGAACGTAAATTATTATGTCAACATTCACGTATAGTTTGTCTGAGTTACATCAGTAATACATTTTTTCATGACGTTATATTCTATGTTACTATCTCAGTAATCATGTACACCCACTCATTATATAGTTCTGCAACTATCTTTTAATAGGCCTAATTTAATCTTAAAGAGCCAATTTTAGACATGTTCAACAAACCTGAATTTCTTTTTTTAGAATTTAATTAAGACTTTTTTCTAGCAAATCTATAAAATTTTGTATCAGGCTAAATAAGTTGGATGGATTAAAAGCGCTTCCTAACCTTTGATCATCATCTCTTATATATATATACACACACAACATAGATATCCATCCATTCTTCCTTTTGGCATGCGCAACTTCCTTTTCCTTTTGCTTTTTAATTAAAAAAAAATAAAATAAAACTAGCAGACTTCAACGTTACCACCCGCCTCTACAAAAAATAAATAAGCTTTCCGAGCTAGAGAATTTAACATAGAAGTAAAATATTCCCATCTCTCAAAGAAGACAGAACCTAAATAGTACTTAACAATTAAACAAGAATCTCCTTCATCACTAAAAGATCGTAATCATGATTTGTCAAATTACTAAAATAATTTTTAACCAAACCAAGAAGATGACAACATTAATTAATTCTAAGAGGAAAATGGATAATTTTATATTATTAATTCTGATGCCATTAGTTCTGTTATGTTAGTTCCTTGTATACATGTTATGCATAATGATTTTAGGCAAAAACATTATAATTAATAACAACATTTTAAGATTACGATGGTTACTTATTATTAACTTATTCTTATGTTTGTCTTCTTCTTTACAAATCGCTTATGGCAAACTAAAAGATTATTTCAATAAAAAATAAAATTCAAACAAGCACATGATTTAGGAGCTAGAGGCATCCAACAAAAAACGAAAGTAACAAGTGTATAATTATAAATTAAAATTGAAACTATAAAATGCACTTCTTCTTTCATATAATTTTGCATTCAGCATTACCATCCCAAAATGATTACAAAGTTTATAAGTTAAATTTCTTCAACATTATCAATCAAACATCAAATTTCTATAACAACCTTCCGCCGAAGCAAAATCAATAAATGACCGCGCATACGTTTTTAAAGAGCGAGGAATCACAGTCGAGGGATAAAAAAAAATAACATGTTCCTCTTGCCAAAAGAAATGCAAAATATTCATTTATGTAGCCTTTATTAAAATTGATCCTGAGAAATCAATTGTTATGGAGATGTAGCTCCGATGGTAGAGTGCTCACTTAGCATACCAAAGGTAGGGGTATCGATACCCCGCATCTCCATAATTTTTGTTGACCCGCAATTTTCTTTCTTTTATTTTCTATTCTTAACTCCTTTCTTTTATTTTATCTTCCTTTTTTTTGGGGTATCTCCATAATTTTTGTTGACCCGCAATTTTCTTTCTTTTATTTTCTATTCTTAACTCCTTTCTTTTTTTTATCTGCCTTTTTTTTGGGTTAAAGAACAGACTAGATGTATTATGACACGCAACTTCCTTTCTTTTATTTTCTCTGTCCATTTTAAAGAACTAAAACTTTGATTTTTGGGTTAGAAAATGGACTAGATGTGTTATGACATGCAATTTTGACGGTAGATCCTGTTGTCTGCTTGGATGATCTTATCTTGTGCTTCGCACAGCATAAGAAAGAGTCCACGTCTAGATCTATGCATCAGCTTCTCAGACATCTCCTTCTGGGGTTTTCCCTCCCACCTTCTAGAGCCCTAATCCGATCTCCAAATCTTCGAAGAACCCGTTTCCTAATCCAATGAGGAGGTGCCCTCGATCACCATTTACATTTCCAATTGTTCCTTGCTTCCTTTTGTTCCTCGTGAATTCAAGCACTTCAACTAACCTTTTTTTCATTTTTTTTTCTCTCTTTCAGGGATGGAGAGGGTTGGGAACGGACAGCGGAGGTAGCTCAGCAGGGGAATGAAGGGCGGCTAGGGAACGCTATGCTCGCTCTTGTGATCTGTACTCTGCCTTTTTTCTCCATGATCGGGTTGACTTGTCCTTCTAATCAGGTGGAGGTTAGATTTCTTCGATTCTCGATCGTTTTCTAGATGTTTTAGTGAAAAGTTGGGGTTTGGTTAGAATTTTGGTGAAGACTATGTTTTAAATTTTCATTAGTTTTCTCTGTTTCTCCAGCTTGCTGGTTAGGGCTGGAATTGGGCTTAAATCAGCCCGAGACTTTTCCTTGCTGTTGGATAAATTTTTTTTTAAAAAAAAACTTCGGATCAAACTTGGGTTCAAAATTAAGACTTTTCCTTGCTATTGGATAGAAGGAAAAAAGACTTTCTACACTGCATCCGGTGCAGCAAATCCTACATGGGCTACACCGCTTTTTTTATTGATCCACATGTATATGACACCTATTAAAAAATTAAGACAGCTTTATGACACGATCAAAAAAATTACGACACCCAAGTTTTAAAATTATGACATCATAGTTATAAAATTACGACATCCATTCAGAAAACCAAAAAAAAATTATGATATCCCTTTTATAAATTTACGATAACGTAGTTATAAAATTAAGACACCCATTCATGAAATGTGTCTGTATATAAATTTCAAAAAAAAATCAAAATTTAAGATAACACCCAATTGTAAAATTAGGACACCGTAGTTATAAAATTAAAACACCCATTAAGAAGCCAAAAAAAATTACGACATGTAAATTTATGACACCGTAGTTATAAAATTATGACACCCACTTAGAAAATGTCTATACACAAATTCTAAAAAAAAGTGAATAGGTATTAACGTATGTTACGTCAACATTTAAGATGACATCCTAGTTGTAAACTTATGACACTGTGCTTATAAAATTAAGACACCCATTTAGAAAAAAAAAAAATTACGACTCCCAATTGTAAATTTATAACACCATAGTTATAAAATTACGATATCCATTCATAAAACGTGCACTGAAGCCTGTACACAAATTCTAAAAAAACTGAATAGGTATTAATGCACGTCAAGTTAAAATTTAAGATGGTATCCCTGCCCCATCGTATCAAGACATGTAGGATTCATGTGGACCAATAAAAAGAAGCGGTACACTCCACATAGGATTTGCTGCACCAGAGGTGGTGTACAAAGACTTTTCCTGGATAGAAGAGCCGTCCTGTATCCAGCCTGAACTCAAGCTTAATTGAGGCCCGCTAAAAGAGCCCAATGCAAGCCCAATAATTTCACCCAAACCAGGTCTGAGAGACTGGGGCGCTGGGATCACAAAATGCTTCATGAAAAAATGAGGGCAAGATGCGATGCAAATTGTACAACACGCATCATAAACAATGAGCAGAGAAATATTTGAAAGAGAGTTTGTCATAGAAAACAATAATCCAACTGTCTCTCTAATTTCATCCCTTACCACCAAAACATGCACCGATCATCAAATTTAACAGTTTAATATTTTAAATTCAGACGAATTTGATAAGTAGATACGATGCTATTTTCTTTCGGAAGCTTGCACATCAGCGATGCGGCGCTCATGGGCAAGCCTAATCGCATGGGTCTACATGCAGATAAATCACCGCATCTGGTGCATGCTGCACTGCGGTGATGTACAACTTTCTCTTACTTTCAAAATATCTATAGGGCCAGTCATTTGGGCTAAAACTGGGTCCCTTCAGGCCAGTCCACTGTTTTGGGCACAAATGGGCTAGATCGGGCCAATCCAACAGGTTTTGGATTGGGCTCATATATGAGTTTTGCAATATTTTTTGGGCCTTGGTCCAGCCTGAATTTGGTTAAAAAAAATTTAGGTTGAGTTTGGGCAAAAGTAAGACCCGACTCAGCTTGGCCCACTTCTAGTCCTAGTAAAAGAATGTGGCATCTTTTTGCTTCCAAAAATATGTAATTGTAGCATTTGTTCTCCTATTTGTTGGTTGGAGAAAGGAATTGTCATTTACTTCCAAAAATGTGGTTAAGATTTGTATAATGGAATTTGAATTCTATAGAACAAGTGTACTGGCATTTAGATTTTAGTGGCCGAGACTTTGCTAGACGTGGCATTTAAGGGAACCAAAGGGTGACATGTGAGAGCATATTTCCATTCTCTGCTTAATTAAACAAAAAGAGCATGAAAGTATTGAGTTATAAATCTTGACTTACCAACTACCACCTACACAAAATTGGAAAGCATAAACCTTCTTTTTCTATGTAATATGCAAACTTTCATGGTCCTTGATGTGGCTGATAAAGCCACCCTCAATCAACAATGGCGATCGCCTAATGAAGCCAAAATCTGGACGATGCCCCTACCCCCCCCCCCCCATGAAGAGCCCGTATGGCCTCCATGGCCGGCCCGAGTACACCTCGTTCACGTACTTCTCAAATAGGGCGGTGAAGATGACCCGAGTACACCTTCTATTATACTCTAAATATTAAATTTAGGTTTTTAAATTCTAATATATTTCACATATCCACCTATTTATAATAGGTTTTAGACTTTAAGTAAATTCTTTTATAATATAATTGTATCCAAAATTTTTGACCAGTTCTTAAATGAGAAAAACATTAGGACCGAAGATTCACTACAAAAAAGTATACTATTTGTGATGAATTTATTGTGGCAAAAAATTTTCATCATTATATTTTCCTTTATAACGGCGAACTCAAAATTGCATTCGTCGTAATAAAGAGTTATTACGACGAAATTTAATATCATCGTAATACATCCGAACTATTACAGCGATTGATTTTTTCATCATAATAAGTATTAATTTTATTTTAATTAAAATTATTCTTTTTTTTATTATGGCAAAATTTAATTTCATCGTAATACGTCTTAATAAAAATAAAAAAATATTTTATTTTTCAACCTATTACGGGAAACAAAAATTTTACCATAATAATCTATACTATTACGATGACAAATTATTTCATCGTAATAAGTATTAATTTTATTTTAATTAAAATTATTCTTTGTGTTCTATTACGATGAAATTTTTTTTTGCCATAATAAATCTATTTATTACGGCAAAATTTAATGTCATCGTAATAAGTCTTAATAAAAATAAAAAAATATTTTTATTTTTTGAGCTGTTATGGTGAAACAAAAATTTCATCGTAATAATCTGCACTATTACGATGAAATATTATTTTATCATAATAAGTATTAATTTTATTTTAATTAAAATTATTCTTTTTGTAGTATTACGATGAAATTTTTTTTTGCCATAATAAATCTGTTTATTACGATGAAATCTAATGTCGTCGTAATAAGTCTTAATAAAAAAAAAAAATATTTTTATTTTTCAAGCTATTACGGTGAAACTAAAATTTCACCGTAATAATCTGCACTATTACGATGAAATATTATGTCATCGTAATAATATTTAATTCTATTTTAATTAAAATTATTCTTTTCATTCTATTACGATGAAACAAACAATTTGCCGTAATAAATCTACTTATTACGACAAAATTTAATTTCATCATAATAAGTCTTAATAAAAATAAAAAAATTATATTTCGAGCTATTACGCTGAAACAAAAATTTTGCCGTAATAATGCACTGTTACGGCGAAGTATTATTTCATCGTAATAAGGCTTAATTTTATTTTAATTAAAATTATTCCTTTTGTTCTATTACGACAAAGAAAAAGTTTGCCGTAATAAGTCTTAATAAAAAAAAAAAATTATTTTGAGCTATTACTTCGTGCTATTATGGCGAAACAAAATTTTTGCCGTAATATGTATGACTATTACGGCAAAATATTGTTTCTCCGTAATAAAGCTTAATTTTATTTGAATTAAAATTATTTCTATTATTTTATTATGGTGAAGAAAAAAATTCATCGTAATATATTAGCTTATTATGGCAAAAAAATATCTTCCTGAAACCCTCGCTCCCAGCTTTCACCATCTCCCACTCCTCTTCTTCGGCGGATTTCAGCCCCACTGGAAGCCGATCGAGTCTTTCCACTGTAGGGGATGCCGGTGCTGTAAATAGAAAGCGGTGGCGGCGTTGTTTTGGATCGTATCCAAACGTCTCGCAATTTTTCCTTCTCCAACAGACGGATCGGTGGTGGTGCTTGCTGGTCTTGGAGTGGCGGCGCTGTAAGTGGGTGAAAGAAAATACAAGGGAGCTAGAGTCAGCCAAATGCTTGGTCTTGTTAGAAGAATGCACAAGTTGTAGTGATTTATTGATAGATTGGATAACTGGGGAATTCCATTATTTCAACTGCTCCTGTAATAGGTTACAGTAGATTTCTCATGGACTAATATAGGAAATATCTTAGATCATAGGCTTATTTTCCTCTTTAAGCATTGTCATGAAGCACTTACAACATTTTGTAAGCTCTTCTACTGTTGTTCCACTATACTCTTGCAGATATAAATCAAAGAGATGGATATGGCTGTGAACCATCTAGGAGTGTTCAGTGTATGTCCATGTTTTGTGGAGCTAAACTTGGAAGGAAAGGAAAACCAACAGCCATTTAACTTTGGGACGGGGACGCTTCCATCTGATTAGAATGAAATGCAGAGACCACGTATGAAAGGAGATGAGATTCAATACCTCGAGTTTGCATGATTGCCAAACTCACTTGCAATTCCATGTCTAGGTTCGAGACAAAGTAGTTTATCCCTGAGTCCAGATCTTTAGTCTTGGCCATTTGCAACTCGAGTGAGCTAACAAAGTTGCAGTTTAAAATTTCAATTATGAGTACAGGGGTTGGAATTGTGTCCATGATGGAAGGTTTGAAGGTTTGGATGGATTTGGTAGGAGCATATATTGAACGAGTTGGCTTTAAAAATATTAAAAGTTGAATAAAGCTCAAGAGTTGGAGATGCTACAGGACCTCAAGGTTTAGAGTTTGAAAAAGAATGATAAGGATAAAAATAGGAATTCAGAATATAATCAAAACAAATCACAAATTTGCAATAGTAAAGAATAAAAAATATGGAAAAATCAATAAATGACCACGCATACGTTTTTAAAGAGCGAGGAATCACAGTGGAGGGATAAAAAAAATAACATGTTCCTCTGGCTAAAAGAAATGCAAAATATTCATTTCTGTAGCCTTTATTAAAATTGATCCTGAGAAATCAGTTGTTATGGAGATGTAGCTCTGATGGTAGAGCCTCTGATCTCCATAAGTTTTGTTGACCCGCAATTTTCTTTCTTTTATTTTCTATTCTTAACTCCTTTCTTTTATTTTGTCTGCCTTTTTATTGGGTTAAAGAACGGACTAGATGTATAATTATGACATGCAATTTCATTTCTTTTATTTTCTCTGTCCGTTTTATAGAACTAAAACTAGATATATTATGATAGCATAACAAAGAGTCCGCGTCCATATCTATGCGTCAGCTTTTGAGACATCTCCTTCTGGGGTTTTCCCTCCCACCTTCTAGAGCCCTAATCCGATCTTGTGATCTGTACTCTGCAAACGTCCTCGAGCTTTGGATCTTCCATTTCTTTATCTTTCGTCCTCGAGCAAACGTCGACAAAAATCACTCTTTATCTTTGGATCACACATACCACTCTTTAATCATTGACATGGAGAAAGATCGACGAACTCCCAAGGCATGAAGGAATTCGTGTGGTTGTGGGCAAACTCCATTGCTTAATTGTATTGAGAAACGCATAAGATCTTAATTGTATTTTTTTATATCTTTAAAATGGCATTTATTTTGTTAAGTTATAATTTTAATAAAAAATTAATTTTATATTTCTTTTCGTGCTATTATGGAAATAAAAAGAATTTTAACACCTTTTATATATCTTATAGTAGCATTGGATTACGCCATCAAATGGAAAAATCACAGAATAAGCCCTGCAACTCCGTAGGATTAAATTCACACTAGTATATTAGCACACTAAAGATATATATATTAAGAATCTCATATCAATACTCTGTGTCTGATAATCTAATTTGATTATCGCCATACATCCAGATTGGTTCTCATGCTTGTGTCATGTATCATAAATCTAATCAATTCAAAATAATATTCTACATCATACTTCATTCAGCCTTAAGCCTTGCTACCGATGTTACGCACCAATAGCTATACATAACATGTGCCAATTTGGGCATGTAAAATATAGGTTAGCCTACAACTAATTAAATCATGAACATTGCACCATTTTTTTTAAAAAAATGTAACGAAAACTTGCTGATAAAATCCAAAACTTAATTTGGACACAAACTGCCATACGCATAAAATGTCATCAACAAGTATGATGCCATTTTAGGAGCAAAATCAAATATTTTATGGAAGGATATCCCAGAGATAAGATTGCATGGTAGCTAGATATTCATATAGTTTCTATACTACTATTCTTGCCATCTCTAGCAATTAATATCCTCAACGGAAACTGGCGGTCAAAAAAATGACCGGTAGTCTAAAATATGGCATCAAAGCACTATATATATATAACGCTAACTATTTATGAGCTTAATGAAAAAATGACGGTCAAAAAAAAATTTAATTACCGAGTTCACTTTATTACTTATCTTCGCAAAATTATATTATATAATCTAAATTCTGAAATGAAGCTTTTTGTTATCTCTTCAGCTTTGTATCTTCCATTAGCATTTAAGCCGTAAATTAAGGTGCAACGCCAAGCGTGCAAAATAAGCACTTGCTATATATGGGACGGGATATATATGGGACGGGAGGAATGCCGTATTTAACACAAAGAAGGAACTTGATATATGGGACGGGAGGAATGCCATATTCTCAGCTTTAGGAGATGAGTCCAACTATAGTACTGTTTACCAATGAATAATATTACGCGATTTTCATTATGACGAGATATCTATATATGTAATATTTAGATCGCCTGCATTATTTAAGAATAATGCTACAGGACTCTCATAATGATCCGAAGAGATTAGTGTAACTTGTGGATTTGTTGCCAAATATAATGGATTGATTGATAAAAGAGTTGCATAAGGAAATATCGGTGTGTGCGTGGCAGGTGTCCTGAAATATTTTTCTTAGCGCATTAAATGACGGATTGAAAGGAAAAAGCTTAAAAAGGAATTGGAATACATCAGTTGTTATGGAGATGTAGCTCCGATGGTAGAGCGCTCACTTAGCATGCCAAAGGTACGGGTATCGAACCCCGCATCTCCATAATTTGTGTCTATTTAAAGAATAAAACCCCTTTTTTTACCTTTTTTTTGTTGACGGCAGATCCTGCTTGGATGACAACAGATCAAATATAAAGGGATAAATTAAAACCTTTATCCCTTTATCCCAGGTCGATGGCATCTCCATATTTTTTTGTCCATTTTAAAGAATTAAAACCTTTTTTTACTTTTTTTTTGTTGACGGCAGATCTTGTTGTCTGCTTGGATGACAACAGATCAAATATAAAGGGATAAATTAAAACCTTTATCCCTTTATCCCAGGTCGATGGCTCCCAAGCGAGCAATTAATACACCGCTCCTTGCTCTAGAAGTTTCACAGTTGAACAACACGTATATTTAATTTAATTCCTCTAGCACAAGAAACAAGGGCTCTCTACTGTGGAGAAGAGATCTCTACCGTCAGTGAACGCGAGAAGATAAGGTGGGATTCTGACTTCTGGGCGACCATGTCACAGGGATCCCAAAGAAAAAAGAAAGAAAAAAAAATTCAAGCTACGTTACACTACTCGCCGCTCTTCTATGTACATCGTAATTTCTTTCTTGCCGTGGAACTTTCTACCACGTAACGAGGTTCCGGAAAACAAGTGAAAAAATCCAAGCTACGTTGCTTTCTTGTTTGTCGTAGAACTTTCTAGCATGAGTTGGAGGATGTGATTCAGGTATATAAAAATCCAAATAACATGGAGAACTCTAGACCTCACTATGTTAATAAATTAGAGAGTTCAAGCCAAATATAAGCCCCACGGTTTTTTTTTTTTACCAATCAGTAGTTCATGACTACCCAGTTTTTGGGTGGAACTTCATGCAGGCCAGCATGGCCGCACAGCTACCTTCCACCAGCGGAGCTCCAAGCTTGGACGAAGCGACCGGACCGAGGAGGAGGAGGACTGTGGTATAGCCGTTGGGATCGAATGAAATTGACAAGCAGCAATCATTAAGACCTAAAAGGATAATGAGAAGGTTAATTTATGATGACAGAATAGAAAGAAAATTAAGAAAATATCATGCTCCTGTATTTTTAAGGATGAAAAAGAACGTAAATTATTATGTCAACATTCACGTATAGTTTGTCTGAGTTACATCAGTAATACATTTTTTCATGACGTTATATTCTATGTTACTATCTCAGTAATCATGTACACCCACTCATTATATAGTTCTGCAACTATCTTTTAATAGGCCTAATTTAATCTTAAAGAGCCAATTTTAGACATGTTCAACAAACCTGAATTTCTTTTTTTAGAATTTAATTAAGACTTTTTTCTAGCAAATCTATAAAATTTTGTATCAGGCTAAATAAGTTGGATGGATTAAAAGCGCTTCCTAACCTTTGATCATCATCTCTTAATATATATACACACACAACATAGATATCCATCCATTCTTCCTTTTGGCATGCGCAACTTCCTTTTCCTTTTGCTTTTTAATTAAAAAAAATAAAATAAAACTAAGCAGACTTCAACGTTACCACCCGCCTCTATAAAAAATAAATAAGCTTTCCGAGCTAGAGAATTTAACATAGAAGTAAAATATTCCCATCTCTCAAAGAAGACAGAACCTAAATAGTACTTAACAATTAAACAAGAATCTCCTTCATCACTAAAAGATCGTAATCATGATTTGTCAAATTACTAAAATAATTTTTAACCAAACCAAGAAGATGACAACATTAATTAATTCTAAGAGGAAAATGGATAATTTTATATTATTAATTCTGATGCCATTAGTTCTGTTATGTTAGTTCCTTGTATACATGTTATGCATAATGATTTTAGGCAAAAACATTATAATTAATAACAACATTTTAAGATTACGATGGTTACTTATTATTAACTTATTCTTATGTTTGTCTTCTTCTTTACAAATCGCTTATGGCAAACTAAAAGATTATTTCAATAAAAAAATAAAATTCAACATTATCAAGCACATGATTTAGGAGCTAGAGGCATCCAACAAAAAACGAAAGTAACAAGTGTATAATTATAAATTAAAATTGAAACTATAAAATGCACTTCTTCTTTCATATAATTTTGCATTCAGCATTACCATCCCAAAATGATTACAAAGTTTATAAGTTAAATTTCTTCAACATTATCAATCAAACATCAAATTTCTATAACAACCTTCCGCCGAAGCAAAATCAATAAATGACCGCGCATACGTTTTTAAAGAGCGAGGAATCACAGTCGAGGGATAAAAAAAATAACATGTTCCTCTGCCAAAAGAAATGCAAAATATTCATTTATGTAGCCTTTATTAAAATTGATCCTGAGAAATCAATTGTTATGGAGATGTAGCTCCGATGGTAGAGTGCTCACTTAGCATACCAAAGGTAGGGGTATCGATACCCCGCATCTCCATAATTTTTGTTGACCCGCAATTTTCTTTCTTTTATTTTCTATTCTTAACTCCTTTCTTTTATTTTATCTTCCTTTTTTTTGGGGTATCTCCATAATTTTTGTTGACCCGCAATTTTCTTTCTTTTATTTTCTATTCTTAACTCCTTTCTTTTTTTTATCTGCCTTTTTTTTGGGTTAAAGAACAGACTAGATGTATTATGACACGCAACTTCCTTTCTTTTATTTTCTCTGTCCATTTTAAAGAACTAAAACTTTGATTTTTGGGTTAGAAAACGGACTAGATGTGTTATGACATGCAATTTTGACGGTAGATCCTGTTGTCTGCTTGGATGATCTTATCTTGTGCTTCGCACAGCATAAGAAAGAGTCCGCATCCAGATCTATGCATCAGCTTCTCAAACATAAGTTGGCTTTAAAATATCAAAAGTTGAATAAAGCTCAAGAGTTGGAGATGCTACAAGACCTCAAGGTTTAGAGTTTGAAAAAGAATGATAAGGATAAAAATAGGAATTCAGAATATAATCAAAACAAATCACAAATTTGCAATAGTAAAGAATAAAAAATATGAAAAATCAATAAATGACCACCCATACGTTTTTAAAGAGCGAGGAATCATAGTGGAGGGATAAAAAAAAAATAGGTTCCTCTGGCTAAAAGAAATGCAAAATATTCATTTTTGTAGCCTTTATTAAAATTGATCCTGAGAAATCAGTTGTTATGGAGATGTAGCTCTGATGGTAGAGCCTCTGATCTCCATAAGTTTTGTTGACCCGCAATTTTCTTTCTTTTATTTTCTATTCTTAACTCCTTTCTTTTATTTTGTCTGCCTTTTATTGGGTTAAAGAACGGACTAGATGTATAATTATGACACGCAATTTCATTTCTTTTATTTTCTCTGTCCGTTTTATAGAACTAAAACTAGATATATTATGATAGCATAACAAAGAGTCCGCGTCCATATCTATGCGTCAGCTTTTGAGACATCTCCTTCTGGGGTTTTCCCTCCCACCTTCTAGAGCCCTAATCCGATCTTGTGATCTGTACTCTGCAAACGTCCTCGAGCTTTGGATCTTCCATTTCTTTATCTTTCGTCCTCGAGCAAACGTCGACAAAAATCACTCTTTATCTTTGGATCACACATACCACTCTTTTAATCATTGACATGGAGAAAGATCGACGAACTCCCAAGGCATGAAGGAATTCGTGTGGTTGTGGGCAAACTCCATTGCTTAATTGTATTGAGAAACGCATAAGATCTTAATTGTATTTTTTATATATTTAAAATGGCATTTATTTTCGTTAAGTTATAATTTTAATTAAAAATTAATTTTATATTTCTTTTCGTGCTATTATGGCGAAATAAAAAGAATTTTAACACCTTTTATATATCTTATAGTAGCATTGGATTACGCCATCAAATGGAAAAATCACAGAATAAGCCCTGCAACTCCGTAGGATTAAATTCACACTAGTATATTAGCACACTAAAGATATTTATATTAAGAATCTCATATCAATACTCTGTGTCTGATAATCTAATTTGATTATCGCCATACATCCAGATTGGTTCTCATGCTTGTGTCATGTATCATAAATCTAATCAATTCAAAATAATATTCTACATCATACTTCATTCAGCCTTAAGCCTTGCTACCGATGTTACGCACCAATAGCTATACATAACATGTGCCAATTTGGGCATGTAAAATATAGGTTAGCCTACAACTAATTAAATTTCAATCATATCTTGTAGAGCAAAGAAATCATGAACATTGCACCATTTTTTTTAAAAAAATGTAACAAAACTTGCTGATAAAATCCAAAACTTAATTTGGACACAAACTGCCATACGCATAAAATGTCATCAACAAGTATGATGCCATTTTAGGAGCAAAATCAAATATTTTATGGAAGGATATCCCAGAGATAAGATTGCATGGTAGCTAGATATTCATATAGTTTCTATACTACTATTCTTGCCATCTCTAGCAATTAATATCCTCAACGGAAACTGGCGGTCAAAAAAATGACCGGTAGTCTAAAATCCCCATTAGAAAGATGGCATCAAAGCACTATATATATATATAATGCTAACTATTTATGAGCTTAATGAAAAAATGACGGTCAAAAAAAAATTAATTACCGAGTTCACTTTATTACTTATCTTCAAAAAAAAATTAATATATATAATCTAAATTTCGAAATGAACCTTTTTGTTATCTCTTCAGCTTTGTATCTTCCATTTATTTATCTTTCGTCTTCGAGCAAACGTTGACAAAAATCACTCTTTATCTTTGGATCACTACACATACCACTCTTTTAACCATTGACATGGAGAAAGATCGACGAACTCCCAAGGCATGAAGGAATTCGTGTGGTTGTGGGAAAACTTCGTTGCTTAATTGTATTGAGAAACGCATATAGACAAAGAATGGTTGATCATAACTCATTGGCACTGTATAAGCTGTAAATTAAGGTGCAACGCCAAGCGTGCAAAATAAGCACTTACTCCAAATACTTCAAAAATTTTCCCTGCGATCGATGGAGAAGACATAAATATTAGAAAAGGCCAGTGGCGACCCTCTACTTTCATACGACCCAATAGAAGATATATCTAATTTGGCATCTAGCTTAGCCGTAATTCATTAACGACATTAGCTTTTTTCAGGATTGGCTCCTTGGGTGGGGCCCGGGACCATGCATGGGAATGTCAGATGCAACCATTACGGCAAATTAGTCATGCACAAGGTTTGAACGCATGCAGGTGTTGAGGGGTGCCAAACAAAAAGTTAGCGGAGGCTAGGGAGGAATGCCATATTCTTAATATAGAACACAAAGAAGGAACTTGATATATGGGACGGGAGGAATGCCATATTCTCAGCTTTAGGAGATGAGTCCAACTATAGTACTGTTTACCTATGAATAATATTAGGCAATTTTCATTATTTCGAGATATCTATATATGTAATATTTAGATCGCCTGCATTATTTAAGAATAATGCTACAGGACTCTCATAATGATCCGAAGAGATTAGTGTAACTTGTGGATTTGTTGCCAAATATAATGGATTGATTGATAAAAGAGTTGCATAAGGAAATATCGGTGTGTGCATGGCAGGTGTCCTGAAATATTTTTCTTAGCATATTAAATGACGGATTGAAAGGAAAAAGCTTAAAAAGGATTGGAATACATCAGTTGTTATGGAGATGTAGCTCCGATGGTAGAGCGCTCACTTAGCATGCCAAAGGTATGGATATCGATACCCCGCATCTCCATAATTTGTGTCCATTTTAAAGAATAAAAACCCTTTTTTTTACCTTTTTTTTTGTTGACGGCAGATCCTTCTTCGATGACAACAGATCAAATATAAAGGGATAAATTAAAACCTTTATCCTTTTATCCCAGGTCGATGGCATCTCCATATTTTTTTGTCCATTTTAAAGAATTAAAACCTTTTTTTTACTTTTTTTTTGTTGATGACAGATCTTCTTGTCTTCTGGATGACAACAGACCAAATATAAAGGGATAAATTAAAACCTTTATCCCTTTATCCCAGGAAGATGACATCTCCATATTTTTTGTCCATTTTAAAGAATTAAAATCTTTTTTTTTTTACTTTTTTTTTTGACGAAGATCTTGTTGTCTGCTTGGATGACAACATATCAAATATAAAGGGATAAATTAAAACCTTTATCCCTTTATCACAGGTCGATGGTTCCCAAGCTAGCAATTAATACACCGCTCTTTGCTCTAGAAGTTTCACAGTTGAACAACACGTATATTTAATTTAATTTCTCTAGCACAATAAATAAGGGCTCTCTATTGTCGAGAAGAGATCTCTGCCATCGCGAAGACCACGTACAGTGAACGCGAGAAGATAAGGTGGGATTCTGACTTCTGGGCGACCATGTCACAGGGATCCCAAAGAAATGACGGATTGAAAGGAAAAAGCTTAAAAAAGGATTGAAATACATTAGTTGTTATGGAGATGTAGCTCCGATGGTAGAGCGCTCACTTAGCATGCCAAAGGTATGATACCCCACATCTCCATATTTTGTGTCCATTTTAAATAATAAAAACCCTTTTTTACCTTATTTTTTTTTTGATGGCAGATCATGCTTGGATGACAATAGATCAAATATAAAGGGATAAATTAAAACATTTATCCCTTTATCTCAGGTCGATGGCATCTCCATATTTTTTTGTCCATTTTAAGAATTAAAACCTTTTTTATTTTTTATTTTTTATTTTTGGTTGACGGTATATCCTAGATCCTGTTGTCAGCTTGGATGACAACAGATCAAATATAAAGGGATAAATTAAAACCTTTATCCCTTTATCCCAAGTCGATGGCTCCCAAGCGAGCAATTAATACACCGCTCCTTGCTCTAGAAGTTTCACAGTTGAACAACACGTATATTTAATTTAATTCCTCTAGCACAAGAAACAAGGGCTCTCTACTGTCGAGAAGAGATCTCTACCATCGTGAAGACCACATATAGTGAATGCGAGAAGACAAGTGGGATTTTGACTTCTGGGCGACCATGTCACAGGGATCCCAAAGAAAAAAAGGAAGAAAGAAAAAAAAATTCAAGCTACGTTACACATTGCCTACAATTTTTTTTTGTAGGGAAAGATAGAAAAATCATAGGAAAAGCCTTTCCCTACGATTTTTGAACTTTTCCCTACGAAAAAAAAATCGTAGGCAAAGATTCGTATGGAAAGCCTTTGCCTACGACTTTCAAAATCGTAGGCAAAGATTATACCTTTTCCCTACGATTTTTTTCGTAGGGAAAAGTTCATATTTCGTAGGGATAGAGTGACTAGAATTTGAAATATAAATTTGAATTTTGAAAACTTTTGCCTACGAAGATAAAAAATCGTAGGGAAAAATCAAAAAAATATTTTTTTATCTACATCTTTCCCTACGAATTTCTTAAAATCGTAGGGAAAGTTGGGTAATAATAATTTTTAATAATTTCTTTCCCTACGAGAAACCCCAAAATCGTAGGGAAAAAAAATATTTTTTATTCACATTTTTCCCTACGAAAATTCTTAAAATCGTAGGGAAAAATTAGCTAATAATTATTTTAAATAATTTCTTTCCCTACAAAAAGCTCAAAATCGTAGGCAAAAATCAAAAAAAATTTTTTTATCCACATCTTTCCCTACGAAATTTCTTAAAATCGTAGGAAAAAATTAGCTAATAAATTTGTTTAATATTCCTTTCCCTACAAAAAAAACCCCAAAATCACAGAAAAAAATTAAAAAAATATTTTTTTATCCACATCATTCCCTACGACTTTTCTAAAAATCATAGAAAAAATTAGCTAATAATCATTTTTAATGATTCTTTTTCAAATTATTATTTTTTAACCATTTTTACCTGCAAATATAAATTAAATCGTAGGAAAAAATAATAAATACAAATTTTTTTTTCTTTTTTTCCCTACAAGATATGTCTAAAATCGTATAGAAAAGTTATATTTATTCTATTTTAAATTTTTTTTAATATTTTAAAATTATATTTCTATTTTAAAATTTTTAATATTTTGCATATTTTATTTAAATAGAATATAATTTTTTGTTTTATTTTTTTTATTAAAAACCTTAATGAAATAGTATACTACAAGAGAAATAAAATATTGCGACGCCCAAATGCGTCGCAATTGCGTCGCTAAACATGATATTACGATGCAATTGCGATGCAATGACGGCGTCGCTCAAATGTCATCGCAATACCCATTTATCGCAATTGCATCGCAATATTGCGACTCTCTGCGACTCAACTGCAATGCATGCAAATGCATCGCTAAATTTAAAATTAAATTAAAAAAAAATTATTATTAAATATTACGATGCACTAAATTGCGTCGTAATATTACGATGCATCCAGATGCATCGCAATATTTAATAATAATATTTTTGGTATAATAGCGATGCAATTTGAGTCACTAATGCATCGCAAATAAAAAATATTTTAAAATATTACGATGCAGGGTCATTGCGTCACAATATTTATTAAAAAATTTTAAGATAAATAGCAACTCAATTTTAGTCACTAATGCATCGCTATTAAATTTATTTTTAAATTATTACGATGCTAGGTTATGCATCACATATTTAATAATAATATTTGAAAATATTAGCGATGCAATTTCAGTCGCTAATGCGTCACAAATTTTTTTTTAAAAAAAATAAAAGATTAAAATTAAAATGGTTAATACAATTCGCTAAATGTAAATATTGATACAAACATTTTTACTCAATCCAAACAATAATAAATTTCCAAAAATAATTTATATATTAAAATTTTGAAGTTTTTACAACATAAAAAAAAAAAAAAATACATCAAGAATCTGAGCGATCACGTGAGGCTGTGGAGGCTATGGAGGCTGAAGACTCTATGACAAGCGTCTAACCATATCCCGCAAATAATGCATCTCATCTCGCATGTCTGCAACCTCCTGATCCCGGCCTCGCATAAGATCCTCAAATCCTGCTCACCTCCTGGCGAACCTCCTCTGCAATAGATCTGCGAAGGTCCTGTAAATGCTCGGGAGGAAGATCACCAGGAACTCGCGAGCTGGAGGCCTGATGGGGAAAAAATGTAGAAGCTCTAGTGCCCAGACCATAGACCCTGCGGTCTCGTGGATGGGCAGTAATAGCCTCCAAAAACACACGCTGACTCTCCTCTGCTGAGAGTTCGACGGGCGTCTCCCCATCAGTAGAGTCGACCTGCGATGCCTGGGAGCGAAGCTCCTCGACTCGTGTCTTGAAATTATGAAATCAACAAAATGAAGTTAATAAATTTTTCAAAATAAAATTTTAGAAATTAAACAGATACTAGATATATCTAATTTCTAACCGCAACCTCCCGTGATCGCGTGTCGACCCAGGAACCATCCCTCCTGGTGTGTGTCACCCTGAATAGACGAAACTCACCAGGATCTCCGCCTCCTGCTCAGACTATAACAATAAAAAAATGATATTAATACAAATATTTGTAAATAACTAAAATAGTAATTAAAATATTTATGTTTTCTTACCATACGCCGTCTGTGCTCCTGAATCGAAATGGAGCCCGAAGTATGGTGGGAGAGACCCGTGCCAGGACCGCCCTTCTCAGATCGGTGGTTCGTGCTGGCTGATGCGGACCTCCTGCGCCAGCCATCGGACTCCCAGGCATGTTACCACTCGTGCCAAATACCCTCTGGCACGCGCAGGACGCTGACCCGATGACCTCCAATGATGAAGCATGTCGGAGTATCGGCATCGCGTTAGAGCCTCCCATGCTGCCCTAATGGCATCATGGCTGGCAGGATCCCACGTAAACTTTTTCTGCATTAAAATAAACAGTTAGTTTCTAAATTTATTAAGTTTAAGAAATTTTATATCACTGATAAATTGTATTTAATAAGTTTACCTAAAACTCAGAAAAATAAAACTCCTCGTGGCTGGAGATACGTGGCGCCAATCGTAGCCACTGGGATCTGCACGCCTCTGAAATACGGCGCTGATGTGGCTGGATACATGATGCTGCTCAATGAATCTATTAAAAAAATACATGTTTATAAGTAATTGACTTAAAAACATAAACATATTTTTAATTAGTATATACCTACATCCCTGAGCATCAAGTCGAAGTACAGTGCGGCCGATGGTGGAAGAACTCTCGGAGGTCTGTGCCAATCGGCTGGATGGTAATACTGCTGGAGAGATCGAAGGCTGCGCCTCTACTAGAGATCCAAACTCTCCATCTCCAACGCTCATGTGATCTAATGTAGCAGGGCTACGTCTTTGCTCACTCCGTCTATCGTCGGTAGATCTACCTCTGCCCGCATACTGAAAATACTAAAGATTCACACAATTAAATTACGATTAATGATTGACTATGTAAGAATTTAACACTTATAAAAAAAAGTTAAATTTTAAAAAACCTCTATTTTA
This sequence comes from Calamus simplicifolius, assembly GCA_900491605.1. Lineage (NCBI taxonomy): Eukaryota > Viridiplantae > Streptophyta > Magnoliopsida > Arecales > Arecaceae > Calamus > Calamus simplicifolius. Next base: position 256,867 of record UESW01001918.1, on the reverse strand, counting down.
ATCGGTCATTTGTTTCGTGAAATGTTGGTTCAACATCCGATGCCGTATCGGATTGCGAATCAGTTTCATTATCATCGGAAGGAAACCAAACATTTGCATCCGTAATTTCTTGGAATCACCATTTGGATCTCTAAGTGATGTTTCAGGAGCCCTTGTGTCGTCCTTAGTTGCATGCATTTCCATCTCATCCTCTTGAAATGCAGGGCATCGGCTGATTGACTTGATGACTCTCCTCTAATACGATTGTTGAACTGGGACAATTTTAGAAACGGCCCACCAATCTCGCTTGTCGTTGCGCAAACTTGGATATCCGCAGTAAAAGACTTGCTGAGCTTGGGATGCAAGGATGAATGGGTCATATTTCTGCAATCTTCGTCGATGGTTCACTTCAACCAAATTATAGTCGTTATGAACCCTTTTGCCCACAGGA
>UESW01001918.1:159379-253187 GCA_900491605.1 Calamus simplicifolius | reverse complement strand
TGGATCTCTAAGTGATGTTTCATGAGCCCTTGTGTCATCCTCAATTGCATGCATTTCCATCTCATCCTCTTGAAATGCAGGGCACTCGGCTGATTGACTTGATGAACTCTCCTCTAATACGATTGTTGAACGTGGGACGATTTTAGAAACGGCCCACCAATCTCGCTTGTCGTTGCGCAAACTTGGATATCCGCAGTAAAAGACTTGCTGAGCTTGGGATGCGAGGATGAATGGGTCATATTTCTGCAATCTTCGTCGATGGTTCACTTCAACCAAATTGTAGTCGTTATGAATTCTTTTGCCCACAGGAACTATCGGATCGAACCAGTCACAACGAAACAATACGGTTCGTTTCATAGGCCAACCGGAATATTCAACTTCAACCACCTCTACTAACTTTTCATAATAATCCTGCATATTTGCTCCAACACTTTCTCCTTTCACACACATGCCCCAGTTCTGCGTGCCTCTTGAAGCTGCTAATCGTTCAATCTGAAATTTGTACCCATTTACAAAATAGCCAGTAGAGGTTGTTACGGTCTTCAATGGCCATTGCGATAGACATTTAATGAAAATATGTCGGTTGTGGACCATGGACCGTTGACCTATAAATTAATAAGCTATTGACATCCAATTCAAAAAATAATAGCCATTATCGAAATTGATTGAGTGATACTACTCACAAATTCATAAAACCAGTAAGCAAACTCCGTTTCTAATTTCTGCCCAATTGCAACTTGACTGATGTCGGGATTCATCTGTCGTTGTCTATCACAAAACATCCTTATGGGATGAAAAGGATGAAAACTAATGTTAGAAATTAAATATTATGGTATATTGTTATGCAGACTGCAACTTGACTGCAGTCGTGACTCTTCATGCCGAACAACTTGAGCTTATGCATGTCCACACACCTACCGATATTTGAGGCATAACCATCTGGAAATTTTAACCCTCTAAGCCAGTTACATAAAACTTCTCGTGAATTTCTGTCAAGAGTGTAACATGCTTTAGGATAGGTCCCATCGGCACTCTTTCTCAAATCACCTCTTCTGCAGTACTGATTAAGTTCTTCTCTTGACTTTGCAGTATCTTTTATTTTTCTCGGGATGTTTAGCACCGTGTTAAATATGTTATCAAAGAAATTTTTCTCAATATGCATAACATCCAAGTTGTGCCGGATGAGATTTGTGCTCCAATAAGGCAAATCCCAAAATATACTTCGCTTCTTCCAATTATGTTCTTTACATATACGGCCATTTATTCTATCTGCATCCGGTTCCCATGCATACATCAACCCCAAATGCTCTATAGAATCAAATAGATCCATGCCGAACCTCACCGGTTCGGCAAATTTTGTGACTGCTTTGTTCTTCCGGAAGGCGATCAAGTTACGCCTGTAAGGATGATTTGGGGGCAAGAACTTCCTATGGTTATCAAACCATGACTGCTTACCACTCTTCTGCAATGTAAATGCATCCGAATCATACATGCAATGAGGGCATGCCAGACGTCCAGCAGTGCTCCAACCAGACAACATTGCATATGCCGGAAAATCACTTATTGTCCACATCAAAGCAGCTCTCATTAAGAAATTTGTTTCATAGAAATGTCGTATGCTACGACTCCTGTTTCCCATAACATTTTCAATTCGGCCACCAACGGTTGCAGAAAGACATCAATCTTTTCCTTTGGATTTGATGGTCCTGGAACCAAAACGGTTAAAAACATTGCAGTATCTTTCATGCACTTCCATGGAGGAAGGTTATATACAGTCAGTATCACAGGCCAACATGAATACTGTTGCCCCGCTTGACCAAATGGTTGGAAACCATCGGTACAAAGACCTAATCTCACATTCCTTATATCTTCAGCGAAATCAGGATGATTTTCATTGAAATGCTTCCAAGCCTTTGAATCTGATGGATGCCGCATTTCATCCTCTTTAGATTCATGTTCGGCATGCCATCTCATATCAGCAGCTGTTGCCTCAGATCTGTATAATCTCTGCAGGCGTGGGGTAAGAGGAAAGTAATGCATCCTCTTGAAAGGCACACTTTTCCTCCTACTTGTACCGGCTCCTCCTTCGGTGTTTTTGAACCTCGATTGCCCACAAATCTTACACCATCTCAGCTCTGAGTCTTCACCCCAAAATATCATACAATTGTTTAAGCAACAATCAATCTTATTAACTGGGAGCCCAAGCCCACGCAACAACTTCTTTGTTGCGTAAAAACTGTCTGCGACAACATTATCATTTGGCAAAATTTCTTTGATTAACCTAGCTACAGAATTGAACGCCTTTTCTGATAATCGATGTTCTACCTTAATATTCAACATTCGAGCAGCTGTAGAGAACTGGGAATGACCCTCACACCCAGGATACAATTCTTGATTTGCAGCACGCAACATATCATAAAATTGCTGTGCTTCTGGATTTGGTTCTTCCATAAATGTATTTTGATTGAAGTCATTACCCGATGCATTCATCACCATTTGTTCATATGTGTTTAAATTCACAAATGGTTCATCTACGGGATTTGACTCTTTTTGGCCTATAACAGCTGCTGGAATATCCTCTGGTTCACCATGACAGTACCAAACATAGTAATCAGGAACAAACCCCTTCTTACACAAATGCACCTTAACAGTTTCCATATCTCTGTAGGCTTTATTCTGACACCTGTGGATGTTGCATGGGCACCTAATCCTAGGGCCATCCATCCAGTCAGGTTGGCTACATGCAAATGCGATAAATTCTTCCAATCCATTCAGAAAATCTGGATTAAGCAAGCCATCTTTTATCCTTGCATACATACACGAGCATTTCCCCATATGTTCTCCTAAATGTGTGGTATATAAGCCACACTAGGAGAACGTATGAGCAAATACAAACCGAAATCTCACCCCACGATGATTACTAGCAGACTAACATGTTGCAAGAAATGTTTCCAAACTGTCCACCAGGACAATTTGAGAATTTGCAAGACTAAGGCTTACAAATTCTCAAACGGGTCTATAGGTTAAAGTGTTGTGATTATGGAAGTCCGAAGACAATCGAACTTATGCTTGTTATTCTTAACTTCTTGTGAATTATACATGTTATCACTAACTTTTTAAGATTATTGTGTCAAATACAAATGTTTGCGAATACTAAAATGTAAATCATTGAAACTAATAATTTGTTGCTGAAAATTAAATAATATTACAACAAGACTTTTTATTTAGCATTACATAATTTAATGCATCATTTAGTTTGCAGCAGAATATAAATAATCAAGACATAACAAATGTAAATAGTTACAAATGCACAAATACTATTGCATAAACATTCTGCTTAAATTAATTATTGCATAAACATTATACAAATTAAATAATAAACATTATACAAATTAAATAATAATCAAATTTTTTTACTGAATTTAGGGGGGGGGGGTGGCCCCCCCTGTTAAGAAAAAAAAAATTTTTTTTTAGACAGTGGCCTGGCCACCGTGGCCAGGCCACTGCCGGGGGGGCGGGGGGGTTTCCCCCCCTGTTATGAAAAAAAATTTTTTTTTTTTTACAGTGGCCTGGCCACCGTGGCCAGGCCACTGCCGGCCACGGCAGCGGCCGTGGCCGCCTTGTCTGGCCGTGGCCACGGCCGTGGCCGGACAAGAAACAAAAGGGGGGGGGGGGGGGGGGGGGGGGTTCCCCCCCCCCCCCCTGTTATGAAAAATTTTTTTTTTTTTTTTTACAGTGGCCTGGCCATCGTGGCCAGGCCACTGCCGGCCACGGCAGCGACCGTGGCCGGAGGGAAATCATTAAAATTTTTTTTTTTTTTATAGTGTAGGGGCTTACCTTCGTCGAGAGAAGAAGCCGGAGTCCGATGAGAATGCCGGGGAGCCGGAGGAGCGAGGTGGGAGCCGGATTTTTTTTGAGCACGGCGGCGGCGGCGGCTAGGTCAAGAAGGGGAAGAAGAAGAAGAGAAGGGCGGTTTATATATAAGTTCTTAGCGACGCAATTATTTGCGTCGTTAAGAACTCGCAATATTTTTTTTAAAATTTTTTCTATCTTAGTGACGCACTAGTGCATCGCTAATGCGTCGTTAATATTGTTTTATTATTAATTTATAAAAAAAATAGCGACGTCAATAATTGCGTCGCTAATGCGTCTCTACCTTGGCACCAACATCCGGCGGAAAATTTATTTTTATTTTCTAAACATTGCGATGCATTTTTGAGTCGCAATAATTTTTTAATATTTTTAATCAGCTATATGTATTTTAATAATATAATTGTGATGCATATATTTCGTCGCAATATTTGTTTATTTTTTTAAAAAAAAATGTGTCGCTAAGGCGTCGCAATATTTTTTTAATATTTATAAATGATAATATTTATAATTAATGTTAATAATTGCGACGAAAAATTACGTCGCAATATATTTTATAAAATTTTTAATTACATAAATTTATTTTAAAAACATTGCGACGCAACCTATGCGTCGCAATATTATATTGCTTTTATTTTTAAGACTGAAAATTTTTTTTTAACTTAAAATAATTGCGACGCATAAGTGTCGTCGCAATATTTGTTTAATTTTTTTCTAAAATGAGTCGCTACAGAGTCGCAAAAATTCTTAATTATTTATTAATGTTAATATTAATAATTTATGATAATTATTGCGACGCCTTATTGCATCGCAATAGTTTTTTAATATTTTTAATTAGATATATTTAATATTATATTTTTAATTCGATCCAAGCCATGATCCCGATCGACCACGACCGATCTCGAACCGTGGCGATCGGTCCGATCGGCGATGATCCGACGGTTGCGATCGATCCAAGCCCTGATCCCAATCGGCCACGACCGATCCCGGACCGTGGCGATCGGTCCAAGATCGGCGATGATCGACGGTTGCGATCGATCCAAGCCCTGATCCCGATCGGCCACGACCGATCCCGGACCATTGCGATCGGTCCGATCGGTGATCAACGATCCGACGGTTGCGATCGATCCAAGCCCTGATCCCGATCGGCCACGACCGATCCCGGACCGTTGCGATTGGTCCAAGATCGGCGACGATCTGATGGTTGCGATCGATCCAAGCCCTGATCCCGATCGGCCACGACCGATCCCGGACCGTTGCTATTGGTCCAAGATCGGCGACGATCCGACGGTTGCGATCGATCCAAGCCGTGATCCCGATCGGCCACGACCGATCTCGGACCGTGGCGATCGGTCCGATCGGCGACGACCCGACGGTTGCGATCGATCCAAGCCCTGATCTCGATCGGCCACGACCGATCCCGGACCGTGGCGATCGGTCCAAGATCTGCAACGATCCGACTGTTGCGATCGATCCAAGCCCTGATCCCGATCGGCCACGACCGATCCCGAACCATTGCGATCGGTCCGATTGGCAAAGATCCGACGGTTGTGATCGATCCAAGCCCTGATCCTAATCGGCCACGACCGATCCCGGACCGTTGCGATCGGTCCGATCAGTGATCAACGATCCGATGGTTGCGATCGATCCAAGCCCTGATCCCAATCGGCCACGACCGATCCCGGACCGTTGTGATCGGTCCAAGATCGGCGACGATCCGACGGTTGCGATCGATCCAAGCCCTGATCCCGATCGGCCACGACCGATCCCGGACCGTTGCTATCGGTCCAAGATCGGCGACGATCCGACGGTTGCAATCGATCCAAGCCGTGATCCTGATCGGCCACGATCGATCTCGAACCATGGCGATCGGTCCGATCGGCGACGATCCGACGGTTGCGATCGATCCAAGCCCTGATCCCGATCGGCCACGACCGATCCCGGACCGTGGCAATCGGTCCAAGATCGATGATGATCCGACGGTTGCGATCGATCCAAGCCCTGATCCCGATCGGCCACGACCGATCCCGGACCATTGCGATCGGTCCGATCGGTGATCGACGATCCGACGGTTGCGATCGATCCAAGCCCTGATCCCGATCAGCCACGATCGATCCTGGACCGTTGCGATCGGTCCAAGATCAGCGACGATCCGACGGTTGCGATCGATCCAAGCCCTGATCCCGATCGGCCACGACCGATCCCGGATCGTTGCTATCGGTCCAAGATCGACGACGATCCGATGGTTGCGATCGATCCAAGCCGTGATCCCGATCGGCCATGACCGATCTCGGACCGTGGCGATCGGTCCGATCGGCGACGATCTGACGATTGCGATCGATCCAAGCCCTGATCCCGATCGGCCACGACCGATCCCGGACCGTGGCGATCGGTCCAAGATCGGCGATGATCCGACGGTTGCGATCGATCCATGCCCTGATCCTGATCGGCCACGACCGATCCCGGACCGTTGCGATCAGTCCAAGATCGACGACGATCCAAGTCGTGATCCCGATCGATCCACGCATGGTAATTTTTTAATATGATAATTATATTATATAAAAAATTAATTTTAATTATTATAATTACGACGCAACAAGTGCGTCGCTATATTAAAACATAATTTTCTTAATTAATTTTTGGTTCATTACGTCGCTAATGCGTCGCTATTTAACATAATTTTTTAAAAACATTGCAACACACTGTGTTACGTCGCAATTATTTTTTCTCATATTTATACTTTATAAAATTTAATTTTATTTAAAATAATGCGACGCATTTATTGCGTCGCTAAATTAAAAATGATTTTAATTTATTTTCTGGTTTCTTGCGTCGCTATTTAAAATATTTAATTTTTTCAAAACATTGCGACGCACTAAATGCGTCGCAATATTTTTTTAAATATTTATACTTTAAAAAATTTAATTTCATTTAAATTATTTGTGATGCAATTTATGTGTCACTAAATTAAAAAATAATTTTTCTAATTTTCTGTTTATTGCGTCGCTAATGCGTCGCTATTTAATATATTTAATTCTTTTAAAAATATTGCGACGCACTGTGTTGCATCGCAATATTTTTTTCTGATATTTAAATTTTATAAAATTTAATTTCATTTAAATTATTTGCGATGCAATCGGTGCATCGCTAAATTTAAAATAATTTCTCTAATTTTCTATTTTATTGCGTCGCTATTTAACAAATTTAATTCTGTTCAAAACATTGCGATGCAACTCAGTGCGTCACAATATTTTTCCGATATTTAAATTTTATAAAAATTTAATTTAAAAATATTGCGACGCATTATTTGCGTCGCAATATTAAAATATTAAATTTTTTGATTTTCTGGTTAATTGAGTCGCTAATGCGTCGCTAATTGCGTCGCAATATTTTGTTGTCACAGAGGCATCGCAAAGTGGTCGCAATTTAGCGACGCAATGATGCGTCGCTAAACTTGCGTCGCTATTTCAGTATTTTCTTGTAGTGATAGTAGCATACAACCGCCATGATCCTTATTAGTTTTTGCTTAATGATGATATCATGTTTGACCAATATTATGAAGGATTTTAGCTTCTGTTATGCGCATTATGATTGATTATTAAACCATTATGTTTAATATCTTACATGGGCCAAGTGGGAGAATGTTAGCGTTTCCGTTTATGTGGCCCATATGGATATATGATTGATTTATCATTTATTTATTCTAAATGATAATTATGATATCTGATTTTATCAGATATTTAAATTTAAGTGATAATGATGGTTTAATAAAGCTAATTTTCTATTGGTTCAATTTTTGGGAAGTTGTTATCTGATAACCTCTCTTTGATGGAAAGAGAAATTTATCGTTTTATCAGATTGGTCCTCTCTCTTCTGCATATAGTCTGTTTGACCATCAAAACATATAAGGAAAAGAATTAGGAAAGAGGGAGAAACTCAATATGTCGTTAGCCTTTTGTTTCTCGTCAACAAATATCAATGGATCACATTCTTGGTTTATGTTTTTGTGTAAAAATCATTTATTCTAAGATCTTGGCCATTATGTTTATTAAAGAAAATCCTTTAATGGATCTTATAGGCAAAAGCTGAAAAAAGTCATAGGCAAAAGTGCATCGGGAAAGTCTTTGCCTGCAACTTTCATAAAATTGTAGGCAAAGAGCAAACCTTTTCCCTACGATTTTTTTTCGTAGGTAAAGCTCAAATTTCATAGGAAAAGAGTGACCAAACTTTTAAATTTAAATTTAAAATTTGAAAGCTTTTGCCTACGAAAATAAAAAAAATCATAGGAAAAAATCAAAAGAATAATTTTTTTATCCACATTTTTTTCTACGATAGTTCTTAAAATCATATGAAAAAGTTGGCTAATAATAATTTTTAATAATTTCTTTCCTGATGAGATACCCAAATCATAGAAAAAAAATCAAAAAATATATTTTTATTCACATATTTTCCTAAAGAAATTCTTAAAATCATAGAAAAAAATTGACTAATAAAAATTTTAATAATTTCTTTCCCTACGAAAAACCCTAAAATCATAGGAAAAAATAAAAAAATAATTTTAGTTCCATATTTTTTCCTACAAAATTTCTTAAAATTCTAAGAAAAAATAGTAAGGTAATTTTTTTAAAAATTGTTATTTTTTAACCATTTTTACCTACTAGAATTAATATAATTGTAGAAAAAAATAAATAAATATTTTTTTTCTTTTTCTCCCTATGAAATATGTTTAAAATCATAGAAAAAAGTTATATTTGTTATATTTTAAATTATTTAATATTTAAAAATTATATTTCTATTTTAAATTATCATTCCTCTTTTTGTGTGCAGTTCTTCAAGCCCCCAAGCCTGAACAACTAGTTTGCACATTCAATTTTTAACAAAAGTAGAATACGGTCATTTATTTTTAAGAGTATCACTTGAGATGCAAAATCCAGAGAATTTCATCAAATATAAAAGAATAGGATGATGATTCAAGAGTCAAAAAGATTTCAGATACATATATGCCTCTTTATATTTTACTTTTTCCTAGCAACAAGAATAGATATTGTACTACAAATGAACTAAACCAAAGTGAAAAATATCTGATGTGTGTTGACCTTATTGCTTTCCCCAAACGGCTGTGCCTTGGAATCACTTTATAAGCCCTTCCTCAAATATAAGATCTAAAGATGCTCTGAGTCCATACAATAGTTGGATGGAATTGGAGTATAGGGCCAATAGGTCCCTATTTTGTAGAACTTCAGGTAATCATTCTAGTCAAAGAATACCCTTAGTGATTTGGCTGTCTTAGAGCCTTCCAGTGCTTTTGGGCTAGCACAAACAATGCCCATTCCAATGGGCATCGAAAGAGCTTTCTGTGATCCAGTTAAAGCTATATCAACTCCCCATTCATCCATATGAAAGTCAACAACACATTGATGGCACACCATCAATAAGCAATAGTGCATGATGCCTATATTCATCTGCAATCACTACAATGATTTTTTAATTAGACTACGTCAAAAAAATATAGTTTTTTATATTTAGACTATGTTTTTAAAACCATAGTCTATGTGAGTGTAGTTAAAAGTGTGAATGTAGTTAAAAGTCCCTCTTTTAGACTACGTTCTTAGACGTAGTTAAAAGTCAAAAAAATGTAGTCTTTAAATACATTTAGACTATGATGTTATCAGAAAATATAGTCTATAACTGTACAAAAGACTACTTTTTTATTGAAAAACGTAGTCTATTATGTACATTTAGACTATGTTTTTATCAGAAAATGTAGTCTGTAATTGTACATTTAGACAACTTTTTTTATATTCAAAACGTAGTATAATATCCAATATTGTAATACAAACATATACTTTCAATTTCAAAAAAAATTTAAAAAATATTGAATTGAAATATCCAATACTGTCATACAAATATCCAATACTGTCATACAAACATATGTTTTTAATTTCAAAAAACCCCAAATATATTGAATTGAAATATCCAATACTGTCATACAAATATCCATAACATTTTCAGATAATCAAAACATCAATAAACAAACATCCATAACATTTCTTCAAATAAAACCTTGCAAGTACTCAACACATTCTTTGTGCATAATGCTGATCTCTTCTTGTTTATGAGTTTTCTTCTCGCCAAACTGCATATATACATGTTGACCCAATTATTGATTTTGATGAATAATAAAAATTATATGAGTATATTTCTTGTGTTACTAATGATTTTGATTAAGTGTTTCATGAATTTAAATTTTAATTAATCAAAATTTAAGAAAAATTGAGTTTGATCCTATGTCAGTGTCAAGTTCAACATTTAGAGCCGACTCCAGAAGTCTAGGAGTTGACTCCGAAGTGTATCGAAACAATTTGACACTTTTGGCATGCGGTCGACTCCACCAGAAAAACAGAAAGTCCTCAATTCTGCATCGAGTTGGAGTCGACTCCGTCGGTTATACAAAGAGTGTGTTTTTGAGACTTTTGTCAAGTCGGCTTCCGCATTCACTAGAGTAGACTCTGGCCCGCACGAAAAGGTGTCGACCCCTCGAAAAGCTAAAGCCAACTCCACAATGGGCAAAAGTTCATGTTTTGCCCATCCCGCGTTCGAGCTGACTCCAGGTTTGCTCAAGCCGTCTCCAACCTGTCAGGAGTGGACTCCAAAGGTGTTAGAGACGACCACAAACTCTGATATTTTCCCAATAAATTTCAACGACTGTTTCCTTTTTCATGCTAAACTCATCATCAAGTATTTTCAACCGCTAATTTTCATCTAAAAGAGGATTTAGAGGATATTATAACTAAGAGCCATGGGACCATTTCAAAAGAAGAACATAAGAGAAAATAGAAAAAGAAAAGAGTTCAAATTTGAAATTTCTTTTGTTCGAAGTAGAGATTAAGGAAATCCAAAGCATTTGAAAGCCAATCTTGAAGGATTTTCATCAAATCAAAAGGAGAAGAAGAGAGCCTTAGTTCTTCAAAAGCCTCTACATCAAAGATTCTTTTAAAGCTTCAAGCTCAACTTGAGGAAGATCATTTCTGAGGAAAAAAAGAAAAGCCCAACTTCAAAAATCTTCTAATTAGGATCTTCTATTTTTATTTTGATTATATTGTCTTATTTGCTCATTTGAGAAGCTTTATAACTATTGTAACCATTTATCTTTTGCATTTGCTATTAATTCAATCATGGGATTGAATCAAGGGAGGCAGTTTGGCCTTAGACAAGCTAGGAGGCTTGTGATAGGTTTTGTGCTGATGATCTTATGAAAACCAGCTGGATTTATTATGATCCCGATGTAAGACAATAAGTTTGAGTTATGAGCTTGTAAAACAACTCTGCTGTAATCATGGTGATTATAGTGTGGCCCAAATGTTCCTTGAAAGTGGATGTAGGTGTAGCTAACACTGAACCATTATAAATTTCTTGTATTTATCGTGCTTGTCTCTCTCTTTATCTCTACTCTATCCTTTGTACTCTACTTAGCATTCTTAGCACTACTTTCATTGCATTCTTTCTTGTGCATTACTTTGAGAAATTTTTAAGAACCCAATTCACCCCCCCCTCTTGGATTGTCATCTGAGCTAACAATTGGTATCATAGCTTGTGCTTATCCTTTCTTGATCTAACAATCAAAAACTAAAGATCCAAATGACAACTCAAACTGGTTCTTCTTTTTTTTAGGGATAATCCACCAATCGTCCACTGTTGTTTAATGACACTAACTACTCATATTGGAAAAGCTAGAATAAGGATATTCATTCAAGTTTGGACTATGATTCATGGAGTGTTATTATCAATGGTCCTAGCACTCCCATGCACACGTAGTAAATGGATCCATTATTCCTAAGCCCGAAAGGGATTGAAATGAGAATGATAGGAAAATGGCCCAGCTCAATGCAAAGGCCATAAATATCTTGTACTACTCCATGGATGCAAATAAATTCAATAGAATATCTACTTGCATCTCAGCCAAGGAGATATGAGATCGGTTGGAAGTTACACATAAGGGTACCAACTAGGTTAAAAAGTCCAAGATCAATATTCTTGTGCATAAATATGAACTCTTTAACATGGATCAGAATGAATCCATCACTTGCATGTACACTAGATTTACCGACATAGTGAATGAATTAAAAAGTCTTGAAAAGACCTATACTAACTTAGAGCTTGTTTGAAAAATTTTTAGGTCCCTTCCAAGAGCATGGAAAATAAAAGTGACAACAATCCAAGAAGCTAAAGTTCTGAACAGTTTACCTTTGAAAGAGCTCTTTGAATCACTCATGACCAATAAACTCACAATGAAGCAATATCTGAAAGAAGATGTAAAAAGAAAAAGATAATCGCACTAAAAGTTGCTGAAAAAGAGAAGAGCAGCAGTGAAGAAGATGAAGATGATGAAGACACCGCTCTCCTTGCAAGAAAAATCAAGAAATTTATGCAAAAAAGGAGGTCGTTCCATAAAAAAAACATGGTATCAAATTGGAAGGAGATAAGGAGAAAGATAAGAAGAAGGAGAAAGATCTCATGATTTGCTATGAATGCAAAAAAGTCTGAACATTACAAATCTGAATGTCCTCAGCTCAAAAGAAATATAGAAAAAAAAGAAAGCGCATGTTGCAACATGGAGTGACAGTGATAAATCTTCATCCAAAAAAGTGCAACAAAAAGTTGCTAACATATGTCTTGTTATTGCCAGATGACCCTCCTCGAACATTTGCGAGTATTCGATCGCCTTCTTCAGCGAGCCCGAGATCTTTCGGTGAGCTTTTTACGGTCGGGAGCCTGCAAAAAGTCTCGAGGACCAAAAATTTCGGCAAAACCCTCCGACGCTCAAGTCAATGCTCTGGGCAACAGCCGTGAGCTTGAGGAAGCTCGAAAAAGAGAGAGAGGCTTAGAGAAGTGCTCTCTATGAGCAAGAATGAGCGTGTGTTGTTGTGGGTTACCTGGTCGAGGGTTCCTCTTACCCATTTTATTCATCTTTGGACTCTGTGTCGCTTGCCTGAGAAGCTTGGAGCCTTGTCGTCTAGTGAAGAAATGAGTCACGTGGAGCCTCATGATGGGCCATGACTTTTGGGGCTCATCTGGCATCATGATGAATGATGACTTTTGTGGATGGAATATCGGGGTTGATTTTTGTGAGACTTAAGGTGCTATCACTTGTCAAAGCATTTAAGATGATGGCAGCAATAGTGAAGAGTCTGCCAGTCTTGGGACATGGTCTCTTGTCATCTTTATGATAAGGGCAGCAATAGCATGGCTTGCTTCCTGGTGGTATGTCAGAGCTACAGAAGTTGTCCCATCATATAGAGCTGACTACAGCTGATTGGTAGAACATGAGCAGCTATCACCAAGTTTGCCAAATATCCCCCACCATACGTCCATTGTTCTGTGTTAACAATGGCGGGCCATACGGTGGCCTCCAGGATCCTTCCCCCCTGCTCGGTGGTGGAACCAAGCCGACAAGGAAATGGCTAGCAGTGGTGTCAGCAGGGATCCGAGGCCGAGAACCGAAGGCATCCGGGTGTGGATGTTAGCGTTTCCTTTTATGTGGCCCACGTGGATATATGATTGATTTATCATTTATTTATTCTAAATGATAATTATGATATCTGATTTTATCAGATATTTAAATTGAAGTGATAATGATGGTTTAATAAAGCTAATTTCCTATTGGTGTATCTTTGGGAAGTTATTATCTGATAACCTCTCTTTGATGGAAAGAGAAACTTATCGTATTATCAGATTGGTCCTCTCTCTCCTATATATGTCTGTTGACCATCAAAGCAGATACAGAAGATAATTAGGAAATAGGGAGAAACTCAATTGTCGTTAATAGTGTCTTGTTTCTCGTCAACAAATATCAATGGATCAATGTATGCATTCTTGGTTTATGTTTTCATGTAAAAATCATTTATTCTAAGATCTTGGCCATTATGTTTATTCAAGAAAAATCCTTTAATGGATCTTACATGTGGTATTAGAGCCTTGATTAAAGAATTTATGATTTTTCATTATGAATCTAAGTTTGACGATTCTTTTATATATATATATTTCTTATTATGATTGATGATTAGAATAGCATACTTCCTTTTGATCTCCTCGCGTGTGGGATTTCGATCCTAATACGGAACTCATGGAACATACGTCCCTTTAATGCTTACATCGTCCTGAAACGCCCGCTTCCTTAAATGCTGGAGCGCCTTCTTTGGGGGGATATCGGCCGTCCCAAAATCACTGCGCAACCAAAAAAAAAAAAAAAGAGAGACCCGAAGGAGATCTCATCTCCAAATTAATCCCACACTCTCTCGGTGTTTCTCCGCACGAGTGGGTCCGGATGGCTTCAGCTTGGGTACGGCAGTTGGACCTCTCTTTTGAAGTCCATATAACAACTACAAGAGAATTAAAATATAGCTACGCCCAAATGCGTCGCTAAATATGCTATTGCGATGCATTAGCGATGCAATGACGACGTCGCTACGATGATCGTCGCAATCTCACTTTGTCGCAATTGCGTCGCTTAACCGCGACTCTCTGCGATGCACCAAATGCGTCGTAATATATTGCGACGCCACTAAATGCTCGTAATATTGCGACACATCCTAAATGCATTGCTAATTTTAAAATTAATTTTTTAAAAATATTTGTGACAAAAAACCTCGTCGCAATTGAGTCGCTAATTAATTTATTTATTTTTTAAAAAAAATTAATTAGCGACGCATTAGCGACTGAAATTGCATCGCTAATATTTTAAAATATTATTATTAAATATTGCGATGCATTCAATTGCGTCGCAATATTGTAACACATTTAGTTGTGTCATAATATTTAATAATAATTTTTAGATATATTAGCGACGCAATTTGAGTCGCTAATGCATCGCTAATTAATTTTTTTTTTAAATATTGCGACGTCAGGTCATTGCGTCGCAATATTTAATAATAATATTTTAAATATTAGCGATGCAATTTCAATCGCTAATGCGTCGCTAATTAATTTTTTTAAAAAATAAAATATTAAAAATTAAAACGGTTAATACAATTTTATTACATTAAATATTGATCGAAACATTCATTCACTCATATTGATCCAAACATTCATCATTCAATTTTCAAAAATAATTAATATATTAAAATTTTGAAGTTTTCATGTACAACATAAAAAAGTAAAAAAAAATACATCAAGAATCTGCACGATCACGTGGAGGCTGGAAATCCTGCGACAAGCGGCTAACCATATCCTGCAAATACGCATCTCTCTCGCATGTCTGCAAGTTCCTGCTGATCCTCTCGTATGCTGCTCGAACTCGTGCTCAACCTCCTGCCGAACCTCCTGCTGAACGTCTGTCGAACCTCCTGACGAACCTCCTCCGTGATAGATCTTCGAAGTCGTCTAAACGCTCGGGAGGAATATCGCCAGAGTATCGCGAGCTGGAGGCCTGATGGAAAAATATGTAGAAGCTCTAGTGCCCAGACCATAGACCCTGCGGTCTCGTGGCTGGGCACCAACAGCCTCCAAAAACACACGTCGACTCTCCTCTGCTGAGAGTTCGACGGGCGTCTCCCCATCAGTAGAGTCGACCTGCGATGCCTGGGAGCGAAGCTCCTCGACTCGTGTCTTTGAAATTATGAAATCAACAATAAATGAGTTAATAAATTTCTCTAAATAAAATTTTAGAAATTAAACAGATACTACATAAATCTAATTTCTTACCGCAACCTCCCGTGATCGCGTATCGACCCAGGAACCGTCCCTCCTGGTGTGTGTCGCCCTGAATAGACGAAACTCACCAGGATCTCCGCCCTCCTGCTCAGACTATAACAAAAAAAATTGATATTAATACAAATATTTGTAAATAACTAAAATAGTAATTAAAATATTTATGTTTTCTTACCATACGCCGTCTGTGCTCCTGAATCGAAATGGAGCCCGAAGTATGGCGGGAGAGACCCGTGCCAGGACCGCCCTTCTCAGATCGGCGGTTCGTGCTGGCTGATGCGGACCTCCTGCGCCAGCCATCGGACTGCCAGGCCTGCTGCCACTCGTGCCAAATACCCTCTGGCACGTGCGCAGGACGCTGACCCGATGACCTCCAACGATGAAGCATGTCGGAGTATCGGCGTCCCGTCAGAGCCTCCCATGCTGCCCTAATGGCATCATGGCTGGCAGGATCCCACGTAAACTTTTTCTGCATTAAAATAAACAGTTAGTTTCTGAATTTATTAAGATTAAGAAATTTTATATCAGTGATAAATTGTATTTAATAAGTTTACCTGAAACTCAGAAAAATAAAACTCCCTCGTGGCTGGAGATACGTGGCGCCAATCGTAGCCACTGGGATCTGCACGCCTCTGAAATATGGCGCTGATGTGGCTGGATACATGATGCTGCTCAATGAATCTGTTAAAAAAATGCATGTTTATAAGTAATTGACTTAAAAACATAAACATATATTTTTAATTAGTATATACTTACAGCCCCTGAGCATCAAGTCGAAGTACGGTGCGGCCGACGGTGGAAGAACTCTCGGAGGTCTGTGCCGATCGGCTGGATGGTAATACTGCAGGATCATCGCCGACTGCTGGAGATCGAGGCTGTGCGATGTGTGGAGATTGAAACTCTCCATCTCCGACGCTCATGTGATCTGATGCGGCAGGGCTACGTCCCTGCTCACTCGTCTGTCGTCGGTAGATCTACCTCTGCCCATCATACTGAAAATACTAAAGATTCATGAATTAAATTACGATTAATGATTGACTATGTAAAAATTTAACACTTATAAAAAAATTTAAATTTTAAAAAACCTCTATGTTTAATCGGTGTCATTTGTTTCGTGAAATGTTGGTTCAACATCCGATGCCGTATCGGATTGCGAATCAGTTTCATTATCATCGGAAGGAAACCGAACATTTGCATCCGCAATTTCTTGGACATCACCATTTGGATCTCTAAGTGATGTTTCAGGAGCCCTTGTGTCGTCCTCAATTGCATGCATTTCCATCTCATCCTCTTGAAATGCAGGGCACTCGGCTGATTGACTTGATGAACTCTCCTCTAATACGATTGTTGAACGTGGGACGATTTTAGAAACAGCCCACCAATCTCGCTTGTCGTTGCGCAAACTTGGATATCCGCAGTAAAAGACTTGCTGAGCTTGGGATGCAAGGATGAATGGGTCATATTTCTGCAATCTTCGTCGATGGTTCACTTCAACCAAATTGTAGTCGTTATGAACCCTTTTGCCCACAGGAACTATCGGATCGAACCAATCACAACGAAACAATACGGTTCGTTTCATAGGCCAACCGGGATATTCAACTTCAACCACCTCTACTAACTTTCCATAATAATCCTGCATATTTGCTCCAACACTTTCTCCTTTAACACACGCCCCAGTTCTGCGTGCCTCTTGAAGCTGCTAATCGTTCAATCTGAAATTTGTACCCATTTACAAAATAGCCAGTAGAGGTTGTTACGGTCTTCAATGGCCATTGCGATAGACATTTAATGAAAATATTGTCGGTTGTGGACCATGGACCGTTGACCTATAAATTAATAAGCTATTCACATCCAATTCAAAAAATAAAAGCCATTATCGAAATTGATTGAGTGATACTACTCACAAATTCATAAAACCAGTAAGCAAACTCCGTTTCTAATTTCTGCCCAATTGCAACTTGACTGATGTCGGGATTCATCTGTCGTTGTCTATCACAAACATCCTTATGGGATGAAAAGGATGAAAACTATGTTAGCAATTAAATATTATGGTATATTGTAATTTAAATTAAAGTTTCAATTTAGCATTGAAGTATACACTTACTCAATATATGGATCGACTTCTCTACAGTTCATTAGGATGTAATAATGTGCTGCATTATACTCCATATCGCTAAGATTTCTTGACTTCTGCCCACCAAATGAACGGCCGATAGCTTTAAAAATTGATATTCTACCGTCATTAGCTTCTCCTTCGTCCACACATACGTCATCGTTACGACCATGATTTCGGCTCCTCGTGTGGACGTGACCCTCAAAGTAATGTGAGGCAAAAGCTGAAACTTCTTCGACCAAGTGTGCATTGCATATAGAACCTTCAACCCTTGCCTTATTACGCACATTATTTTTTAACTTCTTAAGATACCTATATGTAAAGTTGCAACAAAAAATTAACAATTTTCTTGCAATGAAATAATATTTGAAATGTCAACATATCTTAATGATGTATATATTTACCTCTCGAAAGGATACATCCAGCGATACTGCACGGGACCAGCTATGCTCGCTTCGTATGGCAAGTGAACCGGTAAATGCTCCATTGAGTCAAAAAAACTGGGAGAAAATATTGCTCAAGCTTGCATAAAATAATTGAATTTCCTCCTCAAGCCTTGCCATGGATGCAGAAGTAATGACTGCGGCAGAACTCCTTGAAGAATAAGCTGAGCTCCGTAATTGCCTTCCAGACATGTTGCGGAAGCAACTCACGAAAAGCTATAGGTAATAACCGTTGCATGAAAACATGGCAGTCATGACTCTTCATGCCGAACAACTTGAGCTTATGCATGTCCACACACCTACCGATATTTGAGGCATAACCATCTGGAAATTTTAACCCTCTAAGCCAGTTACATAAAACTTCTCGTGAATTTCTGTCAAGAGTGTAACAGGCTTTAGGATAGGTCCCATCGGCACTCCTTCTCAAATCACCTCTTCTGCAGTACTGATTAAGTTCTTCTCTTGACTTTGCAGTATCTTTTGTTTTTCCCGGGATGTTTAGCACCGTGTTAAATATGTTATCAAAGAAATTTTTCTCGATATGCATAACATCCAAGTTGTGCCGGATGAGATTTGTGCTCCAATAAGGCAAATCCCAAAATATACTTCGCTTCTTCCAGTTATGTTCTTTACATATACGGCCATTTATTCTATCTGCATCTGGTTCCCATGCATACATCAACCCCAAATGCTCTATAGAATCAAATATATCCGTGCCGGACCTAACCGGTTCGGCGAATTTTGTGACTGCTTTGTTCTTCCGGAAGGCGATCAAGTTACGCCTGTAAGGATGATTTGGGGGCAAGAACTTCCTATGGTTATCAAACCATGACTGCTTACCACTCTTCTGCAATGTAAATGCATCCGAATCATACATGCAATGAGGGCATGCCAGACGTCCAGCAGTGCTCCAACCAGACAACATTGCATATGCCGGAAAATCACTTATTGTCCACATCAAAGCAGCTCTCATGATGAAATTCTGTTTCATAGAAATGTCGTAGGCTACGACTCCTGTTTCCCACAACATTTTCAATTCGGCCACCAACGGTTGCAGAAAGACATCAATCTTTTCCTTTGGATTTGATGGTCCTGGAACCAAAACGGTTAAAAATTGCAGTATCTTTCATGCACTTCCACGGAGGAAGGTTATATACAGTCAGTATCACAGGCCAACATGAATACTGTTGCCCCGCTTGACCAAATGGTTGGAAGCCATCGGTACAAAGACCTAATCTCACATTCCTTATATCTTCAGCGAAATCAGGATGATTTTCATTGAAATGCTTCCAAGCCTTTGAATCTGATGGATGCCGCATTTCATCCTCTTTAGATTCATGTTCGGCATGCCATCTCATATCAGCAGCTGTAGCCTCAGATCTGTATAATCGATGTGAACGCCTTTTCTGCGATGTTCTGCCTTAATATTCAACAACCGAGCAGCCATAGACAACTGGGAATGACCCTCACAACCAGGATACAATTCTTGATTTGCAGCACGCAACATATCATAAAATTGTTGTGCATCTGGATTTGGTTCTTCCATAAATGTATTCTGATTGAATTCATTACCCGATGCATTCATCACCATTTGTTCATATGTGTTTAAATTCACAAATGGTTCATCTACGGGAATTGACTCTTGTTGGCCTATAACAGCTGCTGGAATATCCTCTGGTTCACCATGACAGTACCAAACATAGTAATCAGGAACAAACCCCTTCTTACACAAATGCACCTTAACAGTTTCCACATCTCTGTAGGCTTTATTCTGACACCTGTGGAAGTTGCATGGGCACCTAATCCTAGGCCCATCCATCCATTCAGGTTGGCTACATGCAAATGCGATAAATTCTTCCAATCCATTCAGAAAATCTGGATTAAGCAAGCCATCTTTTATCCTTGCATACATCCACGAGCGAGCCCCGCTCATTTTTGACCGACTTATACAAAGTCTGGTAAACATTAAAGGAAACCAAATAATAAAACTATATTAGTATTACTAAATATATAACTAAATTATTTCTTGGTCACAACTAAGGTTAATAACAACCATTTAAATCATTTATAAGTAAACCAATTTTTTTTAGGCAACTAAGGTCCCTACCATGCAAGGGCGAGCCACGGCTACGATCCTTGGCGTGCTAGCAAGGACCGAGGCACAGGTTCATGGGTTAATGCTAGGGCTTGAGTTTGGCCGGGCCGCAAGGCGGTCGTTTAATCATGAGACTTCACAAGCAATCAAGTGTCTTAAATTAATTCACCTTCACTCCATGTCTAAAAGGTAAGGCCCTATCCCATTCAAGAATATTTTTTGTGATATGTTATTCTGCTATTAATTATCATCGATCGTTTACATTGAAATTTCGGCAGCATTTCCCATATGTTCTCCTAATGTGTGGTATATAAGCCACACTAGGAGAACGTATGAGCAAATACAAACCGAATCTCACCAACGATGATTAATAGCAGACTAACATATCGCAAAAAATATTCTCAAACTGTCCACCAGGACAATTTGAGAATTTGCAAGACTAAGGCTTACAAATTCTCAAACGGGTCTAAAGGTTATAGTGCTGTGATAATATGGAAATCCAAAGACAATCGAACTTATGCTTGTTATTCAGAAATTCTTGTCAATTCCATAATAAACTCATTACGTAATTGTATGTGAAGACTAAAATATAAATCATTGAAACTATTAATTCGGTGCTGAAAATTAAATAGAACTACAACAAGACGTTCATTCTAGCATTACATAATTTAATGCATCATTCAATTTGAAGCAGGATGTAAATAATCAAGACATAATATGATATTATAAAATCATATTATAATATGATATATAAAATTATTATAATATCATATTATAATATCAATAAAATTAGAACCCACATATATCAAATGTTCACCAATAAACTGCCATGTATAGTTTAATAGACTGAGAAATTGAACCATGACTATATAAAAATCACTAATCAATTATGACTGAATTAATTTAAAACATAATAAGCACTAAACAATTTGGTCACAATTTCCTTCTATTAATTTACTATCGATCAGAATCACTAATTAGCAAACACTACAACGATGTTATATTGCAACAATTATTTATTAGAATACCATAATTTATTGTTATTATTTTATATTATAATATTATGAACTAATACTGCCCCTGAAATTTTTTTTTTTGGGTGGGCTGGCCACAGGCCACCGTGGCCAGGCCACAGACGGCCACGACCGTGGCCGTGGCCAGAGAAGACGGGAGGTGGGGGGTTTCCCCTTTAATTTTTTTTTTTGTGGCTAGGCCACGGCCGGCCACGGCAGCGGCCGTGGCCGAAGAAGACGGGAGGGGGGGGGTTTCCCCGTTAAATTTTTTTTCCGTGGACTGGCCACTGTGGCCAGGCCAAGACCGGCCACGGCCGCGGCCGTGGCCGGAGAAGACAGGAGGGGGGGGGGGTTTCCCCTCCTGTTAAATTTTTTTTTTGTGGCTTGGCCACTGTGGCCAGGCCACGGTCGCAGCCATAGCCGGAGAAGATGTGAAGGGGGGGTTTCCCCCCTGTTAATTTTTTTTCCGTGGCCTGGCCACTGTGGCCAGGCCACGACCGGCCACGGCCGCGGCCGTGGCCGAAGAAGACGGGAGAGGGGGGTTTCCCCCCTGTTAATTTTTTTTCATGGCCTGGCCACTGTGGCCAGGCCACGGCCGGCCACGGTCGCAGCCGTGGCCGGAGAAGATGGGGGGGGGGGTTTCCCCCCTGTTAATTTTTTTTTTGGAGAAGACGGGAGGGGGGGGAAACCCCCCCTATTAATTTTTTTTTTTCGTGGCCTGGCCACTGTGGCAAGGCCACGGCCAGCCACGGTCGCAACCGTGGCTGGAGAAGACGGGAGGGGGGGGGTTCCCCCTGTTAATTTTTTTTTCCGTGGCCTGGCCACTGTGGCCAAGCCACAACTGGCCACTGTGGCTAGGCCACGACCAGCCACGGCCGCGGCCGTGGCTGGAGAAGACGGGAGGGGGGGGGTTCCCCCCTGTTAATTTTTTTTTCGTGTCCTGACCACTGTGGCTAGGCCACGACCGGCCACGGTCGCAGCTGTGGCCGGAGAAGACTGGAGGGGGGGGTTTCCCCCCTATTAATTTTTTTTGGTGGCCTGGCCTCCATGGCCAGGCCACCGAGTTGCTGGCCGCGGTGTTGCCGGCCATGGCCGTGGCCGGAACAGGAGGGGGGTGGGAAAAAAACCCCCCTCTCATACCATTTTTTTTTTAATAGGGGGGAGGGAGGGGTACCTGAAAATAACCTTGTCGACGAGGTCGTCAGGTGCCGGAGAGTCGCCGGGGAGCCGCCAGAGGTGTGGAAGAGAGAGGAGGAGAAAGGAGAAGACAGGGGGGGGGGTTCGGGCTCGTGAGGAGGAAGACGAAACGGGGGAGGGTTTTATGAAATAGGGTTAGCGACGCATAATTGCGTCGCTAATATGTCGCTAATCAGCGACGCTAATTATGCGTAGCTGATTGAGTCGCTATGTTGCCGCCAATAGTCATTTTGGTGGGAAATTAGTGACGAATTGTATTTGCGTCGCAATATTGCGACCCATAATGAATGCGTCGCAATATTAGTTTATTAATTTAAAATTAATATTGTGACGCATTCATTATGCGTCGCGCAATATTACGATGCAAATATAATGCGTCGCAATATTACGATGCAAATACAATCGTCGCAATATTAGTTTTAAATACAATGCAATCGATCCAAGCCATGATCCCGATCGGCGACGATCGATCCGACCGTTGCGATCCAACCGATCGGCGACGATTCGACAGTTGCGATCGATCCAAGCCATAATCCCGATCGGCGATGATCGATCTCCAAGGGTTGCGATCCAACCAATCGGCGATGATCCGATGGTTGCGATCGATCCAAGTCATGATCCCGATCGGCAATGATCGATCCGACGGTTGCGATCTATCCAATCGGCGAAGATATCCGATGGTTGCGTTCGATCCAAGCCATGATCCCGACCGGCGATGATCGATCCGATGGTTGCGATCCATCCGATCGGCGATGATATCCAACGGTTGCGATCGATCCAAGCCATGATTCTGATCGGCGATGATCGATCCGACAGTTGTGATCCATCCAATCGGCGAGGATATCCGACGGTTGCGATCGATCCAAGCTATGATCCCGATCGACGATGATTGATCCGATGGTTGCGATCCATCCAATCAGCGAGGATATCCGATGGTAGCGATCGATCCAAGCCATGATCCCGATCGGCGATGATCGATACGACGGTTGCGATCCATCCAATCGGCGATGATATCCAAGCCATGATCGATCCCGGTCGGCGACGATCGATCTTGGACCATCGCGATCGATCCGATCGGCTATGACCCGACGGTTGTGATCGATCGAAGCCATGATCGATCCCGATCGGCGACGATCGATCTCAGACCGTTGCGATCGATCCGATCGGCGATGATCCGATGGTTGCGATCGATCGAAGCCATGATCGATACCAGTCGACGATGATCGATCTCGTACCATTGCGATCAATCCGATCGGCGATGACCCGACGGTTGCGATCGATCAAAGCCATGATCGATCCTGGTTGGCGATGATCGATCTCGGACCGTCGCGATCGATCCGATCGGTGACGATCAGACGGTTGCGATCAATCCAAGCCATGATCGATCCCGGTCGGTGATGATCGATCTCGGACCATCGCGATCAATCCGATCAGCGACGACCCGATGGTTGCGATCGATCGAAGCCATGATCGATCCCGGTAGGCGACGATCGATCTCGGACCATTGCGATCGATCCGATCGGCAACGATCCGACGGTTGTGATCGATTGAAGCCATGATCGATCTCGGTCGGCAACGACCGATCTCGGACCGTCGCGATTGATCCAATCGGTGACGATCCGATGGTTGCGATCGATCAAAGCCATGATCAATCCCGATTGACGACGACCGATCTTGGACAGTCACGATCAATCCGATCGGTGACGACCCGACGGTTGCGATCGATCGAAGCCATGATCGATCCCGATCGGCGATGACCGATCTCAAACCATTGCGATCGATCCGATTGGCGACGATCTGACGGTTGCGATCGATCGAAGCCATGATCAATCCCGGTCGACGACGATCGATCTTGGACCGTTGCGATCGATTCGATCGGCGATGACCCGACGGTTACGATCGATCGAAGCCATGATCGATCCCAGTCAGCGATGACCGATCTCGGACCATCACGATCGATCCGATCGGTGACGATCTGACGGTTGCGATCGATCCAAGCCATGATCGATCCCAGTCGGCGATAATTGATCCGACGCATGTACCAAAATTAATTTTTTAAAATAATTGCGATGCATTTCGTTGGGTCGCAATGTTTTATTTTTAAATTTTTTATCTTTTAATTATATTTTATAAATTTTATTTTTAAAAAAACTCTGCGACACATTAAATGCATCGCTAAATTAAAAATTAATTTTTTTAATTTTTTAATTTATTGCGTCGCTAATGTGTCGCTATTTAACATAATAAATTTTTTTAAAAATATTACGATGCACTGAAGTGGTCGCAATATTTTATTTCATAATTCTTTTAATATTTTTATAAAATTTATTTTTTAAAAAAATATGTTAAATAAAAATTATTTTTATTAATTTATTATTTTATTACGTCGCTATTGCGTCGCTATTTAACATAATTAATTTTTTAAAAAAACATTGTGACGCACTGAGTTGCGTCGCAATATTTTTATTTCATAATTATATTTTATAAAAATTAATTTTATTTAAAATAATTGCGACACAATTAGTGCGTTGCTAAATAAAAATATTTTTTTAATTTTTTGGTTTATTGCATCACTAATGCGTCGCTATTTAACATAATTTAATTTTTTAAAAATTTGCGACGCACTGAGTTGAGTCGCAATATTTTTATTTCATAATTATATTTTATAAAAATTAAATTTAAAATATTATGATGCATTTCTTACGTCGCTAAATTAAAAATTAATTTTTTTGATTTTCTGGTTTGTTGAGTCGCTAATGTGTCGCTAAATTTGTATCGCTATTGCAGTATTTTTTTGTAGTGAACGTTGGTCTCGGATAAGGCAGCTGGTCCACCCGAACGGCTTCACCTGGCGTGGCTGTCCGCCCCCTTCCATCAAAAAAAATAGGGCCCTCACGAGAGATTTCATGGGATTCCTTTGTGGCTTCATGGAAGTTGTTACTTGGTAGGAGATTTCGTGGGAATCTGGTGTGGTGGTTAAGTTTTTGGTTTTAAACCTAAGGTCACAAGTTCAAGCCTCCTTAATGAAATCCTTTTGCGCTTCTCTCTCCCTTAATGAACCAGGGACGCGATGTGAGGGGTGTTGTGTATATATATAAAGATAAGAGGTTACGTGAGGCTCTTTATGAAGAGGAAAGTTATCCACATGGAAAGAAATAATAAAAGTAACAAGGGCATGAAGAGGAAAGTTATCCAGAAAGAAATAATAAAGTAAAATAAAATAAAACCAATATAATCCTTAATAATAAAAGATGAAAGCTGAGGATATTTCTTCTGCAAGAAGATCCTTTTGAAATTTATGTTTTGACTTTTAATATTTATGATATTAATGTTTTAAATATATATATATATATATATTATAGTAAAATTATGTGGGTACACTTAAGTCTTTAGTATTCATGCAAGATATTATCATTAATTAAATTTGATGTCTATATTATGTAATTTGCTAGTAACCAAAGTGGCCAAATTTGAAAGTTTATAGGTATCAAATTTAATTAAATAATTCAATTACTCATAATTATGTGATGCTTATAAATGAATGACATAATTGTTTAATTGTTATGAGTATATTGAAGTTCATTGATTATACATATTTAAGGGTCGCCCAAAGGTTGACTAGTCTTTTTATAATCTATGGACATGATGTGGTTAATTAATATGCTTGGTTAGGTATGTTTAGCATATCCAAAGATAGAAAACATATCTAATTGAGTATATATAATTGCCAAGTATGTAAAATTAAAATTAAGCATCAATTATGTTTATTGTTGTATCACCCAAAGGAGAACTTCAATATGCACTTATTGTTTACTTGATGGAATATGAAATATATTACTCAAAGCATTAATATGTGAGCATGTTTTCTATATTTGCAGCAACTATTCCTGTTTCTCTTCATTCGCAATCTATGTCTGTTCAAACTTTTAATGGGCTTAATTTCTATGAATGGCGCGAACAAGTTTAGTTTCATCTTGGTGTTCTGGATCTTGATTTGGCACTCATAAATGAGAAACTCACTGCTCTTACTGACTCTAGCAGTGCTGAACAGAGGTCTTTTCATAAGTCTTGGGAAAGATCAAACAGACTTAGCCTGATGTTCATGCGAATGACTGTAGCAAACGATATTAAGTCCACAATTCCTGCTACTGAAAGTGCTAAGGAATTTCTGAGGTTTGTGGAAGCGCATTCCCAATCTGACTCTGCTAATAAGTCACTTGCTGGGACATTGATGAGTACTTTAACCAACATTAAGTTTGATGGTTCTCGTACTATGCATGAGCATGTTGTTGAAATGACAAACATAGCAGCAAGACTAAAGACTATGGGATTGGAAGTGAATGAGAATTTTCTAGTGCAATTCATTATCAATTCCTTGCCTTCTGAGTATGGTCCATTTCACATGAGCTATAACAGTATGAAGGATAAGTGGAATGTTAATGAACTACAAAGTATGCTCATTCAAGAGGAAGAAAGAATTAAGAAACATAGAAATCATTCTATTAATCTCATGGGTCAGCAAGAAGCTGGAAAGAAATCAAAGAAATATAAGAAAGGAAAGAGCAAGCAACGACCCTAAAGATAAATGGGTCATCTGCTCAAATCCACAAGAAGGAACAAAAGGATGATAAGTGTCACTTTTGTAAAAAGCATGGACACCATCAGAAAGATTTCCTGAAACGTAAGGCGTGGTTCGAAAAGAAAGGTAATCCTACGGCTTTTGTATGTTTCGAATCAAACCTAATAGAAGTTCCTTATAATACTTGGTGGATTGATACTGGTTGTACTACTCATGTTTCTAATACGATGCAGGGATTCCTTACGATCCAAACCATAAACCCAAATAAAAACTTTGTCTTAATGGGAAACAGAGTCAAAGTTCTAGTTGAAGCTGTTGGAACCTATCGTTTGATTCTAGACACTGGACATCATTTAGATCTTTTTCAAACACTTTATGTCCCTTCTATTTCTCATAATTTAGTTTCTGTATCCAAACTTGACTCAGTTGGATATTCTTTTAAATTTGGAATGGAAGTTTCAGTTTGTTTAAACACAATCATCTTATTGGTTCTGATATTCTTTCTGATGGTTTGTACAAATTTAAGCTTGATAGTCTTTTTGCCGAGACATTGTTAACCTTGCATCATAATGTTGGTACTAAACGTGGTTTAGTAAATTAACAATTAGCTTACTTGTGGCATAAACGTTTGGGTCATATATCCAAAGAAAGAATTGAGAGATTAGTAAAGAATGAAATCCTTCCAGATTTAGATTTTACTGATCTTGGAATTTGTGTGGATTGTATTAAAGGAAAACACATAAAACAAACAATCAAGAAAAGTGCCACAAGAAGTAAACAGCTCCTTGAAATTATACACACCGATATATGTGGGCCTTTTGATGTTCCATCTTTTGGTGCAGAAAAGTATTTTATCACCTTTATTGATGATTTTTCACGTTATGGCTATATCTATTTATTGCATGAAAAATCTCAATCGGTAAATGATCTAGAAGTGTTTATCAATGAGGTTGAAAGACAACTAGATTGAAAAGTGAAAATTATTAGGTCTGATAGAGGTGGTGAATATTATGGAAAGTATGATGAATCTGGACAATGCCCTGGTCCATTTGCCAAATTCCTTGAAAAGCATGGCATATGTGCTCAATACACAATGCCTGGAATACCAGAACAAAATGGTGTTGCAGAAATGCATAATCGAACTCTAATGGATATGGTTAGGAGTATGTTAAGCAATTCATCATTACCCTCATTACTGTGAATGCATGCTTTAAAGACCGCTATGTATTTGCTAAATAGGGTTCCTAGTAAGGCAGTTCCAAAACTTCTTTTGAACTGTGGATAGGAAGGAAACCCATTTTGAGGCATTTACATGTTTGGGGTTGCCCGGTGGAAGTAAGGATTTACAATCCACATGAAAAGATGTTGGACTCAAGAACAACCAGTGGTTTCTTCACTGGTTATCCAGAAAGATCAAAATGGTATAAATTTTATTGTCCTAACCATAGTACAAGAATTGTTGAATCTGAAAATGCAAGGTTCATTGAGAATAATGAAATTAATGGGAGTTTGGAACCACATAAAGTGAAAATTCAAGAAGTTAAGGTGCAAGTTTCTTCACCTATAACTTCTTCTCAAGTTGTTGTTTCTAGAGTTGTTGAACCTTTTAATAACTTTCAAGAACAACAAATTAATGATCAAACACCACGGAATGATGATATTACTAATGAACTTGCAATAAATGAACCCAATGAAGTAGCATTAAGAAGGTCTCAACGACAAAGAAGAACCGCTATTTCTGATAATTATGTAGTTTATCTATAAGAATCAGATTTTGATTTGGGTATTAATGATGATCCAGTTTGTTTTTCACAAGCCATGCAAAGTGCTAATTCATCTAAATGGTTAGATGCTATGCAAGATGAGTTAAAATCAATGGATTACAATGCAGTCTGGGATCTTGTTGAATTGCCTGAAAGTTGTAAAAGAGTTGGGTGTAAATGGGTCTTTAAGACCAAACGCGACTCAAATGGCAATATTGAACGTTGTAAAGCCAGAATTGTTGCCAAAGGTTTTACTCAAAAATGTGGCATTGACTACACAGAGACCTTTTCTCCAGTCTCTAAGAAAGGCTCATTTAGAATTATTATGGCACTGGTAGCTCATTATGATTTAGAGTTGCATCAAATGGATGTGAAAACTGCCTTTCTAAATGGAAGTTTGAATGAAGAGGTTTATATGGACCAACCTGAAGGTTTTTTATTTGAAGGAAAGGAACACATGGTGTGTAAACTGAAGAAGTCAATATCCGGACTTAAGCAAGCTTCCCGATAATAGTATCTTAAGTATAATGATACCATTACATCATTTGGATTTAAAGAAAACACCGTTGATCGGTGTATATATCTGAAGGTAAGTGGGAGCAAAATCATATTTTTGATTCTGTATGTTGATGATATCTTGCTAGCTACTAATGACCTTGGCCTATTGTATGAGACCAAGAATTTTCTCTCTAAGAACTTTGAAATGAAAGATATGGGTGAGGCATCCTATGTGATTGGAATCCAAATATTTTGTGATAGATCACAAGGAATGTTAGGTTTATCTCAGAAGGCATATATTAATAAAGTTCTTGAGAAATTCAACATGAACAAATGCTCTACAAGTGTTGTCCCAATTCAGAAGGGAGATAAATTCAGCCTTATGCAATGTCCAAAGAATGAATTGGAATGCAAACAAATGGAAGAAATACCTTATGCATCAATTATTGGTAGCTTGATGTATGCTCAGACATGTACCAGGCCAGACATCAGTTTTGCTATCGAGATGCTAGGCAGATATCAAAGTAATCCAGGAATAGATCATTGGAGAGATGCAAAGAAGGTACTAAGGTATTTGCAAGGAACGAAGGATAACATGCTTACTTACAGAAGATCTAATGATCTTGAGGTCAAGGGATATTCAGACTCAGATTTTGCTGGATGTGTTGATACTAGAAAGTCTATATTTGGCTATTTGTTCCTTTTAGCTGAAGGAGCGATCTTATGAAAAAGTGCGAAGCAGTCTGTCATTGCTGCATCTACTATGGAAGCTGAGTTTGTGGCATGCTTTGAGGCCACAATTCATGGTTTATGGCTACGAAAATTTTTTTAGGACTTGGGGTTGTCGACAGTATTGTCAAGCTGCTGAAAATTTATTGTGATAACTTCGCAGCAGTCTTCTTTTCTAAAAACGACAAGTATTCAAAAGGTGCTAAACATATGGAATTGAAAT
The DNA here is from genome assembly GCA_900491605.1 of Calamus simplicifolius. NCBI lineage: Eukaryota > Viridiplantae > Streptophyta > Magnoliopsida > Arecales > Arecaceae > Calamus > Calamus simplicifolius. Next base: position 222,958 of record UESW01001918.1, on the reverse strand, counting down.
ACTTTGCCGTTAAAGAAGAAGTTCAGAAACAAAGAGTGTCAATTGAACAATTAGCACCAATCTCATGATTGCAGATCCGCTGACTAAAGGATTGCCGCCAAAGACATTTTATGAACATATCGAAAGAATGGGCATTATAGAAAACCATTTTTGATGTTATGTTTAAAGCTTTAAGTTCCTTATGTATTTGACACTCTGAGCTCAATTAATTATTATTTCTGAATTACTTATGGATCCTGTTTACTTGTGCTAGTATATATACATAAATGAATTATGAGAATATTAACCGGATTTGTCTTTGATAAAGACATCATTGTTAGACCTTATTGCAATTCCCATTATAGGTCATGTTAAATATAGAACTAGTAATGTGATACATGGAAGAGAGTACGTCGAAATAATAGCATACAACCACCATGATCCTTATTAGTTTTTGCTTAATGATGATTTTATGTTTGACCAATGTTATGAGGGATTAGCTTCTGTTATGCGCATTATGATTGATTATTAAACCAGTATGTTTAATATCTCACATGGGCCAAGTGGGAGAATGTTAGCGTTTCCTTTTATGTGGCCCACGTGGATATATTATTGATTTATCATTTATTTATTCTAAATGATAATTATGATATCTGATTTTATTAGATATTTAAATTTAAGTGATAATGATGGTTTAATAAAGCTGATTTATCTTTAGGAAGTTGTTATCTGATAACCTCTCTTTGATGGAAAGAGAAACTTATCGTATTATCAGATTGGTCCTCTCTCTCCTATATATATAAGTCTATTTCACCATCAAAGCAGATACAGAAGAGAATTAGGAAAGAGGGAAAAACTCAATCTGTCGTTAACAGTCTTACGCATTTTTGATTTATATTTTCATGTAAAAATTATTTATTCTAAGATCTTGACATGTTTATTCAAGAAAAATTCTTTAATGAATCTTACAATGGAGCCGAGACGAAGGCCAGGGGAATTGGGTGCCGACAACTGCAGTCACAGAGACGGAGCCAGGCTCACTGGGGGCGATTGTTGGAGTCACGAAGCTCCTCGTCCCGATGGCGGTAGTAGCTCGAAGTTTCAGACTAACCTGAAGTTGTTACCGTTGGCCTCCATCTTAGCCTCCTCCTCAAAGAATCTCTCGGGGCAGACCTCCTCAGAGTTCGTCTAGCTGTCGGGGTTGTTGACAAGCCACCAGGTGTTGACGAGGACCTTGCTCTCGGTGGGGATGTCGTAGCCGCCGAGCTTGGCGTCATGGAGGTTCATGTGGGGGACGAGGAGGGCTCAGCCGCCTGGGAGATTGGAAAAGCTGAGTCGGTGGCGAGGCCATGGGGTCTGCTTGAAGCCATGAAACCATGCAAGGAAAAGGCCAAGATGGGGGCTGGAGCCAGGAGGCATGGAGTCGGTGCTTCTTGTCAGGATCCGCACTAGCTTCTTGCTTCCATGCCAGCCGTAATTGGGATTTGTTGGTGCTGACAACGTCATGGAGGTAGGTAGGGGTCTTCCATGCCAGCCGTAATTGGAATTTGTTGGTGCTGACAACGTCTTGGAGGTAGGTGGAAGTGGAGGTTAGTGGCCACCTCACCTTCGAATGGATGGTTGGCAACTTGGTTTTGGAGTGCAGCAGGGGGAGAGAGATGGTACAGAGAAAAGGCCAAGGACTTGTAGTACACATCAAGGTTGTCAATTTCGTTTCGGTTTATGTTTCGGTTTAGCTTATGAAACGAAATGTTTCGGTATCGGACCGTTTCGATGCTTCGTTTCGGAATATATATATATAAAATAAAAATTTTATTCATAATTCATATTCTTTATAAATAATAATAACAACATAAAAATAAAAGTTTAAGTTTTTAAGAGTTTGATATATATATATATAATGAAAATTTTATTTATAATTCATATTATTCATAAATAATAATAACAATATAAAAATAAAGTGTTTGAGCTTTTAAGAGATGCGACCGTGGGGATAGGGTAATTAGGATTTTTTTTATTATATATATATTTTTAAAATGAGGATAGGGTAACTAGGATTTTTTATCTTATATATATATTTTTTAAAATGGTTCTGAAAGGTTTAATAATTCATAAATTGGTCTCCAAAGCATATTTTACTGAAACGGCCGAAACATACCGAAACGGCCGAAAATGGCCGAAATACACCGAAACGCACTGAAACGGCCGAAAAATCTTCCGAAACGAAACATAGTACTTATCTTTTCGGATAAGCTACCGAAACGAAACGTCTCGGCCGAAACGGCCGAAACGAAACGAAATTGACAACTTTGGTACACATCCCTGAAGGTGCCTGTAGCCGGTGATGAGTGTCTAAAGAACACCGAGTACGTCGCTACATGGCAAGTATGAGGGTTGTTCGGAGTTGTCCAAGAGAGGGTCGGGAGCGACTGGCATAGATGCTGGGTCACGGACAGGAACCAGACGGTCTGGAAGCGAAGATGAAGGCTGGAGCTGGAGGCTGTGGGAGGAGCTGAGTCCGACCTGAACAAAGATAGGGGAGGTCCGGAGAGTCCCCCGAAAGCCGGATGAAACCAAGGGCGTCCGGCTCAGTTCTCGGATCCGGCACGATGTTGGAGAATCCCAGAACGGCTCCGACATGATATTGGGCTAAGTCCGTCAAGGGAGTCGGAGAATGTCAAGACGGAGCCGTTGTGCTCTGGTGCCGGAGGGAGAAGAGCTGGGGATGCTGGAGTCGAGACCATCCCTCCTGGGAGCAGGGACCATTCGGGGAAGGCCAGGAATCGGGGCTGTCTGCTGAGACGGCTAAGAGCCAGGAGGCACAGAAATGGGGTGCAGGAAAGAGAGAGGGAGAACGTGTGCCGCTGGGAGATGATCGGGATAAAGATGGCAAGGATCTCATTCGCTCCGTAGTTTTCCGCGGCTTCCAGAGACTTACAAAAAGACCTCCGCCTAGAGAGAGATCCTGGGGGGCTTGCTTATGTGGGTGGACTCCAAGACAATCCCTCTCTTATGCCTAGGCTTTAGTAAGCTTTACTGGTGTAACTGAGTCGAGACAATTCGTGAGTAGCTCGAAATTAACTCGAAATTGACTTGCTCCTTATCGAGTCAAGCTCGAGCTCGAGCTACTCGAGTAAATTATCGAGCCGAGTTCGAATATTAAAATACTCGGCTTGAAAGGCTCGCGAACTTTATCGAGCTGACGTAATTTTACTTTTTTATCCTTGTAATTATAATAAGGTTTAAATTATGAAACGAATCATCGTCCGTCTCAACCTCTTACGTAATTTTACTTTTTTATCCTTATAATTATAATAAGGTTTAAATTAGGAAACGAACCGTTGTTGGTCTCAGCCTCTTATCGATTCAAAATAGGGAAAACGAATAGTCGTTCATCTCAGTTTTCCCATCGTTCATGACGGACCGACGGTTCATCTCAACCTCTCAGGCTCTCAGCGGCGATTCAACGTGGGCCCTAGGAGGAAATTAGGGAAAACGAAACCGTCCGTCTCTCGTCCCTAACTCCCTATGAACAGCGAGAGGATATGGCTCATCTCTAAGCGGTAACTACCTAACTAGTAAGCCCTATCTCCATTAAGCCCTATCTCCATTAAAGATAATGATTATCTTTGGAGCTTTGGCTCAAAAATTTGGTGTGAACTATGAAGGTTGCGGACTTACGGTGGATTGGAGGTTGGAAGGAGCCTTCTTCGTTGAAGCCGAATTCACCCTCGGATTTAATCTGATATAACCCATGGTAAGACCTTAGAAATTAACCTATATGCTCTCTGATAATTTATCTTGATTTTTTTGGCAATCTTTGTTCAGGAAATAGATCGTCGTCCGTCAGTTAGATTTTCTTCCCTCCGGTGGCGAATACGACAAGGACACAAGGTAATAGACCTCTAAAATCCCTAAATCCCTCCTTTGCTTCTTCTTGAATTAAAGAATCATTTAGGAAGAATTAGAGTTGAGCTTTGTTGGGAATAGGTTGCTTAAAAAATATTTTTTTAATTTTTATACAGAAATTCGAGTCGAGTCGAGCTCGAGTACATTGAGTATTTCATCAAGCTCGAGCTCGATCTCGAAATAAAAAACTCGATCGAGCTCGAGTCGAGTTTCGAGCTTCAAATTTTAGAGTCGAGTTGAGCTCGAGCTTGGCACTGTATCGACTCGACTCGGCTCGATTACACCCCTAGTAAGCCTACATAGGAGTCAAATCGTCAGCTGGGACCTAAGTACCAAGGTTGGGGCACTGTGTATCTCTGTACGTCTTATGGGACCAAAGGACCACTCACCAAAACATTAAGGTCAAATCTTTCCTTCTTCGTGGCAGGCATATAGGCTAGATCATTGACGTGAAGATGCTTGTACAGGTTGTGAGAGCCGATAGCACACACATCCCATCTCCGTGGCAGGGAGCCCGCCTAGGATGAGGTCATCCAGGATGGGGCTATTCAAGAATGCCAGTTAGGATCGGGCTATTCAGAAAGGCCGCCTAGGATCGGGCCATTCAGGAAGGCTGCCTAGAAACTTGCTGTCATTGTTGCCCATGGGTTAACTGGCCCCATCATGTCTTATGACAAATAAAGAAGAGGTATATTCTGAAAGCCCTATTTATGATTTCACCTTTGATAAACTTTATGATTCTTTCAATAAATTGCTTAGTGATTTTAAAGTCTTAAGAATACAGAACAAAGTTTTGAAAACTGAAAACCAAAGTCTTCTTAAAAAGAAAGATGAATTTAGCATTGAGTTTGAAAAGCTAAAATCTAAAAAGTAAAATTTAGAAAAAGAAAAAAAACATGATTTCTATTGAAAATTAGAATTTAAAAAATAATGTTAAAAAGTATAAAAATATTATTGATAAATTTACTTATAGCTCAGAAAGACTCAATTTGCTTTTGAATAATTAAAGAGCTGTTTTTGATAAAGCTGGTTTGGGATATAAACCTCGTAAGAAACAAAAACTATTTAATAATTTCTTTGTTAAGAAATCAATTGATAATGATATTTTTTATTTTGTTGTGGTAAGAAAGGTCATAAATCCTATGTTTGCAATAATAATTCATAAGATATCTCAGGTAAATGCTGGTTACAAAGGTAAAATGATTTGGATTCCAAAAGGAACTATATTTTTTGCTACTAACCATGAAGGACCCAAGAAGGCTTGGGTACCTAAACATAAGATGCAATTGCTATGCAGATATGTCTTACAGCCAAAGGATCAAAAAGAAATGATATCTTGATAGCGGCTGCTCAAGACACATGACGAGTGATAAAGATCAATTCATCACCCTTGAAACCAAAAAAGATGGAGTGGTGACCTTTGGATATAATGGTCAGGGTTACATTATGGGTATTGATAAAATTCATATTACTCCATCCACTTTTATTGAGAATGTTTTATATGTTGATGGCTTAAAACATAATTTAATTAGCATTAGCCAACTATGCAATAAAGGCTTCAAAGTATCCTTTGAAGCATATATCTGCACAGTATCTAATCTCATTGACAATATCATTATCTTTATTGGAAATAGAAATGGCAATGTATACTTAATTGACTTGGATAGCTTATCTATAAGTAATCATTGCTTAATTACTGATAATGCTAAGGTAAATGAGATTGGGTAACTATGGCACCATAGATTAGGTCATGAAAGCACACACTTGATTTCAAAATTGCTTAGAATGGATTTGGTTAAAGGTCTTCCAAAGTTGAATTTTAAAACAATAGAGTTTGTAATGCATGTCAATTTGAAAAATAACTAAATTTTTTTTTAAATCCAAAAATATCGTTTCAACTTCTAGGTCACTTGAGCTACTACACATGTGCCTTCTACTAGAACTATTAGTCTAGGAAAAAAGAAATATGATTTGTGATAGTAGATGATTACTCTAAATTCACTTGGATACTATTTTTAGCTCACAAAGATGAAACTTTCTCAGTTTTCTTGAAATTCTTCAAGAAAATCATAAATGAAAAAACACTACCATAGTGTTTCTTAGAAGTGATCATGGACTGAATTTGAAAATTATTTATTTAAAAAATTTTGCATTAAGAACGACATCCATCATAATTTTTTAGCACCTAGGACACTTCAACAAAATGGGATGATAAAAAAAATAGGACTCTAAAGAACTATGGTATGTGAAAGCCAACTCCCAAAATATTTCTGGACGAAAGCTATAAACACAATATATTACATCCTAAATAGAGCCCTGATTAGACAAATTCTTAAGAAAACACCCTATGAACTATGGCATGATAGGAAACCCAATATTAGCCATTTTTATGCATTCAATTGTATATGTTTCATTCACAATAATGGAAAGAACAATCTAGGAAAATTTAATGCCAAGTCAGATGAATGTATCTTCTTAAGATATTCCACATCTAGTAAGGCATATAGAGTATTCATTAAGAAGTATTTGATTGTAGAAGAGTCAATTCATGTAGTGTTTAATGAGTCTTTAGCATCAAATTCTGAAAAGAAAGATTATGAGGAAGATACTGATATCCTTGAAAGAATTTTAAAAATAAATATTCATATATTTTCATCATGAACCTAAAGCTAAGGATGATGACTCAACTAAGGATAATGATGCTGATACTACTCGTAACGATACAGATCTACCTAGAGATTGAATATGCTTATGGTCATCGAAAGGACCTAATCATAGGTGATCCATCTCAAGGCGTAAGAACTAAATCATTTATGAGAAATATCAACAATTATCTTTTATTTGTGTCTTATATAGAACCCAAAATAATTAAGGAAGCTGAAAAAGATAATTATTGGATGTTAGCTATGCAAGAAAATTGAATCAGTTCACTAGGAATAAGATATGGACCTTAGTTGATAGACCAGCAAATTATCCAGTTATAGGATCCAAATGGATATTTAGAAATAAGTTAGATGAAGATGGTATAGTTGTTAGAAATAAGACTAGATTGGTTTTGATGTGGTACTATTGTAAAGGATATAATCAGGAAAAAGGCATTGATTTTGATGAAACATTTGCGCCTGTTGCTAGATTAGAAGCCATAAGATTATTACTTGCATTTGCATGTATAATATTAACTTATTTCAGATAGATGTAAAAAGTACATTTTTTAATGGTTTTATAAATGAAGAAGTTTATGTTGAATAACCGCTTGGTTTTGAAGATCACGAATCTTCAAATCATATTTTTAAACTACACAAAGCAATTTATGGTTTAAAGCAGGTACCTAGAGCTTGGTATGATAGACTTAGTAAATTTTTGATTGAAAATAATTTTTCTAGAGGTAATGTTGACAAAACTCTATTTTTGAAAAGAAAAGAAAATGATCTATTAGTGGTACAAATTTATATTGATGATATAGTATTTAGTGCTACTAATAATCTTCTTTATCAAGATTTTGCCAAGTTAATGTAGGAAGAATTGAAATGAGCTTGATGGAAGAACTAAATTTCTTCCTTGAACTTCAAATATGTTGCCTAGATGTAGCAACCCAAGAGGGGGATGAATTGGGTTATTAAAAAATTATTACTATGCAAGTATGTGCTTAAACCCTAATTTGATTTGCAACGGTGTAGTGGAGTGCACAAAATGATAACAGTAGAGAATCAAACAACCACAAACACACAGAAGTTTATAGTGGTTCGGTGCCAAACTCAGCACCTACATCCACTCCCCAAAACCTTTGGAAATTTCACTAATCGTATCACAACGATTACAACCTCTAGCCAAACCAGGCTAGCCCTCTTGTTTATACGGCACAAGGTAGCCAAAAACCCCTAGCCACACCAGGCTAGTCCTCTTATTTCACGGCACAAGGAAGCCAAATCCCCTAGCCAAACCTAGGCTAGTCCTCTTGTTTCAAGGCACAAGGAAGCCCAAAATAATCAGGGTTAACACTAACCCTTTTACAAAAACGATCAATGAATGATAAAGAGAAGCTCCTAAATGAGCAAATATCCAGAATATACTTTACAATTTTTGAAGCAATAAACTTAGCAATAAATGAACAAGATCGAAGTAGCTGAAGTCTTGATTGCTTGAAAAGCTTCAAAGATCCGGACGACTTTTTGGAGAAATGAATGAACTTGAATGCACAGCAACAACCACTCAACAATATGCAATATAAGCTCTTTCTTGGATTTCTTTCTCTTTGAAAACTCTTTTTCAGAAATCATCATGGTGTGCTTCAGATCCCACCTTTTTATAAACATCCAACAAGAAAAATATATGTTAGATACATTAAGAACAAATGGAAATAAAAATGGGAAGAAAATATAACCGTTATAAATGTTTCCCTTAAGCATTGAATGCTGATCTCCATTTGAGGAAGGAAAAGCACTGTAAAAATTCAAAAATCCAAAAGTTAAGTGTAGCTTAAAATAGCAATAGAGAAAGAGTAAGAGAGGAAAAGCAAACTCAAGAACTCAGGCGGTAGTTGGCTGAAATAACTTCAGGCAGCTGAAGCCAAGAAACCATTCGGCCAAGACTTAAGCAATAATCCTCAGCTAGCTAGTCAGCTAGCTCACAAGAGAGGCCACGGTTGAAAAAGACGTCCAGAGGCAGCACTTTAGTTAACTAAAAAGATTGCTAGTTAGCTCTCCAGCTAACTAACAGCAAAAGTAAACGCCAGGAGAAAAATGTGCAGAGCTCTTAGTTAGCTCACCAGCTAACTAAGCAATCGATAGTTAGCTCTCCAGCTAACTAACAGGCAAATCAAAAAGTCAGAAGAAAGAGTCGTGCATTGCTAGTTAGCTCTCCAGCTAACTAAAATTTTAAAGCTCTCGGCTGCAGGGATAACAGAAGAAGTGGAGTTAGCTCAGCAGTTAGCTAAATGATAGCCAGTTAGCTCACTAGCTAACTAATTTCAAAAACAGCATAGAAACCGCCCAGCTTAGTTAGCTCTCCAGTTAACTAATGAAAAGATAGCTAGCTTTCCAGTTAGCTAAGCAGAGAAAACAAACGGCCAGAAAGAGAGGGAGTTAGCTCCTCAGCTAACTAAATTTTCAAACTTCACGGCCACAAGCTCACCTGTGAAAAATAGTTAACTAACTAGTTAGCTCCAGGATAAAATAGTTAGCTAAGCAGTTAACTAAAAGAAACGTCAGCTAGCTAGAAGGCCTGGCAGCTAGCTCCATAGTTAGCTAAAATTTGAAACTGTTTGGCCATGAGAGTTTACAGGCAACTGGAGTTAGCTAAAACGAATTCCAGTTAGCTAACAAGTTAACCAACCAGCTAGCTAAATTTATAGAACGTTCGGCCAAGCACTGTGACGAGCATTTTAGTTAGCTGAAGAAACTTCAGCTAGCTAACAAGCTAGCTAACCAGCTAGCTAAAATACAAGATCGTTCGGCCAAGCACTGAGACAATGTATCAGCTAGCTGAGAGGTGTGCCAGCTAGCTAAATGGAATAACAAGTTAGCTAACCAGTTAACTCTCAAGCTAATAAAAAATATTCAAAGCAAATTAAATGAAGTACTTTCTTACCAATGAAATTTTGCACGAAGATACTTACTTGCAAGGTGAGAAACTTTCCTGTTGGCCCAGATGACAACCCAAGAGGGGGGGGGTGAATTGGGTTCTTTAAAAAAAATTAGCCTTTTAAAGTAGTTTGCTTAAGAAGAATGAAGGCAATAGCAATGTAAATACAAAGTGCAGTGAATAAGACAGAGATAGAGATAGAGTCAATGAAAGCACGGCAAACACAAAGATTTTATAGTGGTTCGGTGTATCCAACACCTACGTCCACTCCTAAGATTCACTTGGGTCCACACTATAATCTTCCTTGATTACAGCCGAGTTGTTTTACAAGCTCACAACTCAAACTTGTTGTTTTCCCGGGATCACAACGAACCCAGCTGGTTTTCCGGGCTCACCAGTACAAAAAACCTAACACAAGCTTTACCAAGCTTGTACTGAGGTAAGACTACCTCCACTAGTTCAATCCCCCAGATTGAACTAGACACAAATAATAGAAATGTTGTTTTTCAATTACAAAGCTCCTTAATGAGCAGATAATCAAATATAAGAATAACAAGGTTTAGAAAAGCCTGATTTGTAGTTGGTTGGCTTTTGAGCTTTTCTTCTTTTCTTCTTTTCTTCTTCTCCTTGCTGGATTGAATCAAGCCTCAGCTCCGATTCTTCACAGTTGAAGCAGTTGAGAAGGGTTGAAAAGCAAGAAACTTATCCTCTTTCTCCAATTTGGGAAATCCACCAAAACTTTGATTTGAATGCCTTGGATTCCTCTTGAGCTTTTTGGAGTGGAGTGGATTTGAGCTAGAAGGTTTTTCTCTTGAGATTCAGGCTCTCTCTTTTTTCAGATTTTTGGATTGGGATTTCTCTCTTTGTTTCTCTGTTTTTCCATTTTTCGTTCTTCTTTTGTTCTTCTCTTTTGAATGATAGTCTTCCCTTTTTATAGATTTATTTCAAGCCATTTTAGGAAGAAAACTATCCGTTGGAGTGTACCTTGTAACAAAATATATCCATTAGAAATAAAGTAAAATAAAAATATTACCGTTAGAGCTGATTTGGCAATTTGATTTTTCGTTCCAGGTGGGTTGGAGTCGACTCTAACTTTTCTGGAGTCGGCTCTAACTCGAAACACTTTAATCCATTATTTCTGGAGTCGTCTCTGACTTTTCTGGGGTCGACAAGAAACTTTTCTGGAGTCGACTCTAATATACCCGGAGTCGACTCTAAGTCGGGGCCAGAAAAATCAACGTTCTGTTTCTTCTGTGAGAGTCGGCTCTAACAGTCTCGGAGTCGACTCTAACTTCCGTGCCAGATCCTGGAGTCGGCTCTGTGATTCTTGGAGTCGACTCTAATGTCTGCAATCTTACCTAGATATTAGATTCGATCCAGAACACGATGTAACTCCTGATTTTGATCATTCAATCAACTTATAATCTGAAACACTTAATCAAAATCATTAGAGCCTCCATTAGTTATACTCAAATAGTTTTGTTAATCATCAAAATCATTAATTGGGTCAACATTTCCTGTATCAAGCTTAGAATTGCCTAATTGTTTTGTAATCATCAAAATCAATTTGGGGTCAACAAAATCAAACAAGAAAGAAAGGAAATTTTCATTAACCAAACAAAATACACGAAGAAAATTCTTAAGAAGTTTGAAATGAATCTAATTACACGGAAGAATCTAATGACGAGCAACTCTGAACCAACCTGGATTTGATAAAAGAAGTCAGGAAGAAAGCCCGGATCCGAATGGCAACCTATCAATAGAGGGTAGCCCGTTACCATTTCACCAGGGTTAAAGAAAAATCCTTCCTCCCAACGATTTAGTACTTCGGAAGGCATCTGTTTCAAAGTCGTTGGAACTGGAGAAGCTGTCTCCAAACTAGGAAGGCCCCTATCAAGTTACTGAGGTAATCAGGCCTGGCACTTACAAGCTCTAGAGTCTGGATGGAAAATCTATTCCTAGGATATGGAGCTCGGATAATCTTCGTATATATCAACAATGAAGTATGCCTCCACTAAACCCACTTTATTTACGATAGCGAAACTTCATTTTCAAAATTTGAAATGTTCTTGTTTCAATTGCTTTTTCCAAAGACTATGATGAGAAGCATGTTTTGCCCTATAATCTTTCAAGCCTCGATAGGGCCGAGTGATCTCTTCGTACCTTGGCAGCGCCAAGTAAAATATAATCTTTCAAGCCTCGATAGGGCCGAGTGATCTCTTCGTACCTTGGCAGCGCCAAGTAAAATATAATCTTTCAAGCCTCTGCAGGGCCGAGTGATCTCTCCGTACCTTGGCAGCGCTAAGTAAAATATAATATTTCAAGCCTCGACAGGGCCGAGTGATCTCTCCGTACCTTAGCAGTGCCAAGTAAAATATAATCTTTCAAGCCTCGGCAAGGCCGAATGATATCTCCATACCTTGGCAGCACCAAGTAAAATATAATCTTTCAAGCCTCGGCAAGGCCGAGTGATTTCTTTGTACCTTGGCAATGCCAAGTAAAATATAATCTTTCAAGCCTCAGTAGGGCCAAATGATCTCTCCGTACCTTAGCAGTGCCAAGTAAAACATAATCTGTCAAGCCTCGGCAGGGCCGAGTGATTCCCTTAAAGTATCGACAAGGCCGATCGATTCTTCCAATGTTTAAGCATGGTTTAACTACATTGCTACATCTTGGTAGATTTAAACAGCTTTTCTTTGCATTTTTAGCAGAATTAGACAAGTCGTTCCTTACTAAGGTAAAACTTGTTTCCTTTCCCGGCTTGGCCGAGCCTATATTGAAAACAGGCAGAGCCACCCAGGCCTCCTCTTAACCTAAACAGAGGCAAATGCCCTTTTCGCAAAAGACTAAGCGAAATCATGTTGATAAAATGCCTAACCAAGGCAAAGTGTCTAGAACGCCACTAACGATTATGAACTGGCATTTGAAAGGAAGAGTACATAAAAAATGACTCTTATGTTGGAACAACATGAATACATTAGCAAAGAAATTAATACCCGATATAGAAAAGAGAAACAAAATAGCAAAAAGGCAAAGGTACAAAAATAAACCTTTTTTCATTGCTAATAAGAGATTACAACCCCTTGAGAAGCGTTACAAGTGCATTATAGCATAGGAAATAAAAGAAAATAAAAAAAGCTTGGGCGAGCAGTTTCGATCGATGACGTTGCCTCCACTTTCAATCCAAGAAATCAAAGAAACCAGGCGGCTCCGTTGAGCTGCTGGTTAATGCCAAAGAACAAAGGAAGTGCCCCAGTGCTGCTCACTTTCTCTCCTCTTGGAGGCAATCCCACAGGCCCCTCCATTGGATGAACTAAGGGATCCAAACTGGACTGAAAGCCCATGAGTGCCGATGCCGAGGCCCCTAAAGATTTGCATTTCCAGTTGCCTGAAGGGCCCCCATGGCAAGTGAAAGGAGTTATACAGAGAGCACATACGTGCACGCTCCCCGTATGACCCATGTATCCGTTCCCGTGCGCTCTCCGTATAACCTCCGAGACTCCTTCTCTAAGGACTACTTGCCCTTCAGCAACTTCTCCATCGCCCCAACTATCGGGGTCAAGCCAGCTCTCAAAAGGGAAATCCAACTTCACCGCCCTCGACCTCAATAAGAGATAAGCCATGAAAATTCAAGAGCAGGAAAACCTTCTTTCTGGTGTGCTTGGACACTCTCTGCCCCTCCCTTTTTATAGGCAACAAACCGGGATCAGCCATTAATAAAGGGGGACTCTGGAATTCGAAATGCCACATTCACACAGTACTCAGAGCCACATGGCATGCCATGGCGAAACTTGATGCATCTTTGGATGCATGGGATGCGTTCCCTATACCGTGATGAAAGGGCGAAAGATTTCTTTCTGATCTCGAATCAAGAAGTCTTAAATGCCAGGAACTATTCGGGATACGAATAGGCCTGAGGAATCCTCCGCAAAGATTACGTGATCTAATAGTGGTCAAGTGCTTGATGTATACGAAAAGAGAACTCGCATCAGAAAGGATAAGACATTAAATGGAGATAAATGTCCTGAAAAGAGGTATACCTCTGCCAACCTAAACCACGTCTTGCACTTTGACCAAGTCAAGTAGCTCTCTCTATTTTTTATGAAATAAAGTTATTGCTTCCTACCTCGGCAAAGCGGAGCTATCCCCTATGACCCAGCAAAGCCAGGTTATTTGAATTTTTCAACAAGTTTGGTCGAAGTGATTTCAACGAGAAACAGGACTATTCATTCAGCTCTGTAGAAGGCCGAACTTTAACAAGGCACGGACGGGTTAAAAATTCATTTAGAACACAAACACTAAAATGGTGAAACACAGAAATGAAAACAAGATGATTCATTTATATCCTAATGACACCCATGTTATGAAAATAAAGTGAAAGTACAGAAGAACAAATCTCTATATCTTATCACTAGGTCCTAAGGATGGATCCTCCTCGGCAAGTGTTTGTGAGACCCCAGCTTCCTCTACATTAGGTCTCAAAGTCTCCGATCCTCTAGCGATTTCTGCAAGAGCTTCTATCGGGTCTCCTTTCGGGGCCACTTCAAAATCAATACCGAGGACATCCTCGTCATCATTGTGATCATCGGATGGAGAGGTCGCTGCCATTGCTTCAACTGTTGGCGATGGAAAATAATACCCCTCATCCTCTAGAAATGAGAGGTTGATATCCGGGTACTCCTAAATTACCCTCGCTCGGACCTCGCTTGCCTCGATTTTATACGCCTCCTTAGAAAATTGAATCCGCCCATGGGCGAATTCCTTTGAACTCTTATATTTTTCAATTGCTAGAGCGATCTCATTATCTACCTCAAATACTCGACGTTCCAGCTCAGAGTACTTCTCTCGACTCAAGGTTAAATCTTTATTTAAAGCTATTATTTGATCGGTTTCCTCGGCTCTGACTTTATCCAGCTGAAATAAAAATGAAAATAATAAACAAAGCGGATGATCAGATCAGTTTTGACTACGAGAAAATGATGGACCATAGTACAAAAACAGCAAGAGAACATACCTCTTTGGTGCAGCGAGTAGCCTCGGCTTCCACATTCTTAGCTCTCTTCCGAGCCTTCTCCCTCTCTTTTCTGCATCTGCCCATGTCCTTCCAGGCGTGTTCAAGATCCATCCTATCCCTAGACTCATCTGACCATGCTTGATGCAGCTCAGCCGTAAGATCGAAGACCTGCTTCTGACAAGACTCGAGCCGAGCTTCGAGACGAGATCTCTCTTCGGTGGCCCTACTATTGAGGAGGTCAACCTCCCTCTGAGCTTCTCCTCAAAACTTTGATAGCTCCGATTGGTCTTTGTTAGCCATCTTTCGAGCCTCCCCAAGCTCAGTCACCTCCGCCCGTAGCCGTGATGCCTCGGATCGGGCATCCTCACCCAACCGTCTGGCCTCATCAAGCTCGGCTTGCACTTTAGCCAACTCTTCTGAATGTTGACTGAACGAGCTTGCCTTAGCACGAAGCACTTCAACTTCATGCGAGAACCGCCTATTGCATTCCTGGGCTATAGACAGATGCCTAAAAAGTTCTCGCTAAAGAAGGATCATCTATAGTCGAACCAAATGGTCAGGTCCGGTAAGACACACAGAGCACTTGAGAAGACGTAAAAGGGAAGAGAACTTACCCGAATGCAGGAAGTGTTCATGTCCTTTAGAATATATGAATCAAGGACCAACGCGTAGCCTATCAAGTCAAAAGGCAATTCGAATCCCTCGATGGAAACAGAAATCTCCCAGCGGCTGCTCTCTCCCTCTTCAGGGTAGGCGACATTTCCCCTCTCGCAAAGAACACTGAAAAGGTTGCCCCAAGCCAAAGGGTCAAGAAGATGACTAAGCCTACTTATTTCTTCTTTATCGTTCATTGATACCCCCAAGGGCCCCAGCTCTTCCGTCCTCATCGGAGGAACCTCTGTTTTGCCCAGAGGGTCTCTTCTTTCCCCTTCTTCCTCCTCAACCCTGTGAGGAGGCCCCGGCTCTTCCATCCTCGTTGGGGGAGTCTCTGCTCCGCTCGATGGACCGCCATCTCCCCCTTCCTCCTCTTCGATCCTGCAG
Organism: Calamus simplicifolius; assembly: GCA_900491605.1. NCBI lineage: Eukaryota > Viridiplantae > Streptophyta > Magnoliopsida > Arecales > Arecaceae > Calamus > Calamus simplicifolius. Next base: position 207,435 of record UESW01001918.1, on the reverse strand, counting down.
GGAGGAGTCTCTGCTGGAAGTGGGATGACACTCATTGCAAGCGCAGCCACCCATTCTTTGAAGAAAGCCTCTCTCAACCCTTGCTGGCTCATGGAGCCCTCCCCTTTAGGGTAGGGTACATCGGTGACCATAGGATAAAGGAATCCCATCATCCGAAAATCCTCAATCTGATGGCTCATGCGATGGGTCACGCTCCTGCTCCGCCTGAGTTGCAACTTTTCCGGCCTCATCACCGGATGCTGGTCTCTCGAATCCCAGTGTTAGGGTAGGAGTCGACAGGCTTAGAAGTTGAAGCTCAATTATTTCTTGTGAATGGCTCGGTAGAGCCAGTTGCAGTCTGAAGGGAGAAGAGGGTCGCCTCTGCTCGGACCTAGCTCTCTTCCCTCCCACAAGGGTCGATGAGGTGGTACGATGATGCTTAGCGCCTCTCCTTCCGCTCGAACCATCATAATCAATTGCAAACACCCCTCTTATCTGAGCCCCAAACTCAGATCTGATCCCTGCAAACAATAGAACAATCAATTAGATCTTTGTGAAGACATCCAGGCATAAGGGAGGAGATGTCGAACTTACTTAAAGGGTCGACTCGACTTAGCCCGGCATTATATAGAGCCTCTTCAGTTAAAAGGGCATCGATGGGAACCACTTTGCTGCTGTATAAAATGTTGAAGTCCTTCTTCTTCATTCTTGATAGCGTTGGATGCTGATTTGGATCCGAAGGAAGAGGCCCCCAATTACGAGGAAAGTCAAACGTGTCGTTCCATTCGACAATAAAAAATCATGACTTCCATTCCTTAATGAAAGTCGGAACCTTAGAAAACCTCTTGAAATTCTTCGAGGTCCGATATAGTGCCAGAAAGAATCTTTGGAGGATATAAGGCTATGACAAGCCCAGAATAGAGGAACCGTCACCGTGATTCTTGTGAACGAACACAAGGAGATGAACCCAATGATATAATGCTAACTATTCGGCGTAATCATCATTGGCCAAACACTGTAATATCTCATTATACCGCTCACCAACGGGTTGAGGGGAAAATGAAGCCCCACCTTGAAACTTTCTTCATAAAAGAATACCCCAGACTCCAACCAATCAGGAACCCTTTGTCCGAGACCAAGAAATCGCATCTGAATGTCGCTGGTCAACCAGTATTCTCGACGGACTCTTTCTAGATCTGCAGCGGTCATAGTCGAGGCCGAGTCAATGGGGCATCCCTTGTCTCCAAGATCAGAAGAAGAAGCGTCAGCCATGTCTGATTCTAAGATAAGGATCCTCAAAGAAAGAAGACAAAGGAGAAGAGCAACAGAAGGTGATCCACTGCTCGCATCCTGCTTCTATTTAAATCATTTTAACAGGGCAAAAGTCCCCATATGCCGCCAAATCTTAATCTTGCTACGTGCCATTACGCCCGCGGCGAGTAGCAAAAGATGAGGGGTTTTCCTCCTCGTGCGACGAGAGAAAATGATGGAGCGGTGGCCTGACACGCCCCCGCCTGTTCAAATTTCTCCAATCAGATAAAGCCATCCAAAACTCTACTCCTTATGCTCAAGCCTACGCCTCGGACTAGGGAGTGGGGGCATGTGATGAGGGGTAAAATTGACATTGCGCCGATGCTCGTACACGTTACAAAAAGGGTCGAGACCACTCTTAATTTTTGATCAGCCAGCTGTCATATCTAGAAAATAACGGAGCCGAGCCATCCTCAGACTGAATCGTTCTGAACCATTCCCGCACCTCGGCGAGCCCAAGCTGTCCTCTTATCTAGGCCGGACTAAGATATTCGTATGCCTCGGCGGAGCCAAACCATTCTATCCTCATATACTCGATGGCACCGAAATATCATACGCCTTAGCCAAATCTTTTGTCTCGGCCAGACCAAAGCATTTGAATGCTTCGGTAGGATCGAGCTATTCTTATGCCTCGGCCAGGCCGAGGCATTCAAATACCCTTGCGGAACCGAGCGCGGAAGAATTCAAATTCATGATGGTTCGACAAGGTTCCAGCCACATAGGTCTCAAACGACCTCGAGCGAAAAATTACGCTAGTGATATCGAAAGTGGCCTAGGGCCTATAGAGTCACCGAATCTTGAAGCATCAACCAGCTTCCCTAGCCGTCGATTCTCAAACTAATTAGATATTGATACTACCGGCCTTGTAACAAACTTGATTCAAATCCGAGTCAAATCTGAACGATTTCGGACCCCCTATGATACGCCCAAAAAGTCAGATGATCATCTATAAATATCCTTGTCCTAAAGTCTCTCAGGTATGCTCTCACTGACACTCTAACTGAAAACTCCATTGAAGCTCAAGTAGAGCTCTGAGTTCTCGAGAAGCCATTCATCTTGAGGAACTTTTCTGCGAGAACTTTCTCCTCACATCTGCTTGTTGTGATTTTCTACTAACTTGGACATCGGAGAGTTTTCCGCAGAGGACCACCAGCATGAGGACTATCTTGTAAGTTCCGCTTGGACGAGAGATCAGCGTCCAGATTCGAGATTGAGCTGCACCCAAGTTAGAGAACGAATTTCTACGGCAACAATAGTAATGCTACGATGCAAAGGTTTTCATAGCTATGCTCTTCCACGAGGCTGCTGCTCTGGAGTCAATAGCTCTTTGAAGGCCTTTTGGTGACGTAAACAATCCTCTTTGTGATGGGCCGGAGATAATCTCCTCTTTGTTGTCGCTCAAGCATGGCCGTAGACAACGATGCTCTGTTGGGTCCAATTATAATACTGGACTACGCTTGTCCAAGAACGCTTTGAAGTTGTAGAGAAAATTTCTTGATTTTATGGAAAGTTTACTAGCTTAGTTAGCATCCGCCATCATTACTACTTCAGTAAGATATTGTTGGGCTAGTGACTACGTGGGCTTCGGAAAGAAGTGGAACTCCTCTATGAGAATGGAGCATGAGTCTCGTCCCTTGAATCAATGGATTCTTTGCACCATAGAGGGTCTGGATGGCTTCATGAGTAACCAGTCGGGTGCGTGAACCTGGACGAGTGGCAAGACTTCTTAGCTCCTCTTCATTACTTAGTAGTTACTTGAAACCAAAAGAACCTTATGATAGGCTATATGGGTTATGTTCCTATGTCTCTTTATTTGTCTTCTCGGAGGTCTTCATGGAGGAAGCTCTTGTTTATATATTTGCTCCATTCTCTCGAAAGACTTCCTGGTCTATTAGTTGCCTCCTGCAACAGTAGGTTGCATTTTTGGGTTTTAGTTAGGGGTTGTACATGCTCGCCCTGATAAATCTACTCCTTAATTACGCTAAGAGTAGAGGTGCAACTTGGGCTCATGAAACTTGAGTTTTTCTCAACCCTAACCCTAACCCTATTTGTAAAATATCAACCCTAACCCTAACCCTAACCCTATTTGTAAAACCTCAACCTTAACCATATTTTTAAAATTCGGGTTCGGGTTGAGTTTCAGGTTGGAATTTGGGTTGATAGAAAAAAATATATATGACAATCTGAAACAAACAAGCTTAACATTGCACAAATAAGCTAAAGTTTAAAACAAATAAGCTTTACATTGTACAAACAAGCTGAAGTTTGAAACAAACAAGCTTCACATTTCAAATTACATGTCTAAAAATATACATATTTTACATAAGACTAAACAAAAAAAATTACATTCTTAAACCAAAACATATCCAAAGTAATCCAAATGTTGCATAACATTTCAATAGCCACCATATGCATTGATGAAGTCACCTTTATCCTTCGGAAGCAGAAAATATTGAGGCGATATAAAGAGCTAGTTAGAAGACCACATAAGTCTGGTATGAGAGACTTTTCCAAGTAGCGAGACTACATTCATCATCCGAAGCTCTCTGATTTTTACTCATCACCCCTTTCCCAGATGTTTTAGTTTTCTACTCATCACCTCTTACCATATGCTTTCATAAAATTTTGGCAAACTTCATATTAAAAGTTACAAATGTCTCAAAGAAGATAATTAAAAAAAATAAAGATACTAGTTTGGCCCACCAACATTACATGATAAAATGCAATGGTTAAAGATATATTGCTCATTTTAAAAGGTAATGAAGGTTCTGGTGAAATGTTCATACCAAGAATCATCACTTTCATAAAACTATTGTCAGCTCTACATACTTTAAACTTAACAAACAAGGCTAAATCATCACTTCCACAACACCAGTGGGCCTACTGCTTGTGGCTTTGCGGGTTCGGGTTTTCTCGGGTTCGGGTTGACTGCAATCCTAACCCGGCCCAAGTTGCAAATCGGTCCGGGTTCAACCCGGATCCTTCGGGTTAGGGTTAAACAAACTAGAGTTTGAGTACTGCTACAAATCGGGTTCTGCAGACCAGGTTCGGGTTGAACCCGGCCCAAGTTGCACCCCTAGCTAAGAGGGAACACGAAGATGAATCGATGTGGATAGTGTTGACTTACAACTGCAACTTCTTGCTCCTGGCAAAAGTCAAGTCTTTTTTTCAGGAATCAAATTTATCCTTTTATTCTATTCATGCACCGAATTCTTCTTTTCAAGTCATAGGATCCAAGTTATCTTTCAGGCACTCCGTTTTCAATCCATCGCATGGATCTATGAAATTGTTCGTTCTAATATTCATGATCAACATGAAATGTATGTGCTGCAACATCCAAGAGTTTGCTTGCACTTTAAATTGTACGTAGTTCTCTGCTTGCAAGAACTCATACGCTTGGATTCGTTTCAGAAGCTCAACATCCAAGAGTTTGCTCGAGTTCAAAGGAAGCTCCATTAAGCATGTAGCATGGATTTTGAATTCCTTACGTGAGAGCATGTCGCATGCGTGCGTCCGTGCGCTCGGTCACACGAAGAAGTGATTTGTGAATTAATTGATCATAAAATTCCCTCTAATAAATAATGTCAGTAAATCAAAATATTATGAAATTTTATTTTGATAAATTTTGGGTATGCTGGTTCTCCTTAGGTTTCTTCCTTCCAAGTCTTGTGGAAAATAAATCTATACATACATACAGGCATGTTGTATAGATCAAATATATTAAATATCAAGATCAATAAATTACCTATAGCCATTGAACTTTGTTTATGATTTACCTCCGATAACTTCTCGATTGAGCGCTTCTGATCAATGAGCAATTGCACAATAATAGTGTATACCACTATAACAATTCTTACGAATGGCAATGCTAAAAAAGTTATTTTTTGATGCTTTTTTAGCATCAGAATATAGCATCCATATGCTTTTAGAAGTGTCGAAAAACCAGGAGTGAAGTTGAAATTTTTCGATGCTTTTAAAGCGTTGGCACCATAATAAACCCGACGCTTTTAAAGCATCGGTAAGATTAATTTTTTTTCAAAATATTTTTGCACGGGTTTCTTTCCCTCTCTTGTGGAGCTAAAATTTATTTTTTCAAAATTTTTAGTCGTGATCGCCGCCTGCTCGCCTCCCTCTACTCCTCTTCTTCTTCTTCTTTTCCTCTTTCTTTTGCTTGTCCTCTAATCTCTAACGTCGCCATCCATGTCCTCCATGGTCTTAGGCTTCTTGGGCTCCGACGAAGGCAACTTGTAGACGGTGAACAATGACAGTGAGCATGCCATCCTGGCACACGGCCGAGATGGCGTCGGTGTTGGCATTGTCCTCGGAGGCTTGGCTCTGGAATCAACGTAGCATCTAGGATGAGTTTTTGAAAGTTTTTGCCAACACCGAAATAAGTCATTCGAGCTCTTCAGTGCACCCAAAATGTTTGCATCTCTGCAGAACAAATCCCACAAAATTGAAAAATGTTTGCATCTCGGCAGAACAAATCCCACAAAATTGAAAAATGAACATAAATAGCTAGAGATCAAAAGAAAAACTAATCTTACGGCAAAAATTGAAAATGGTGCTGGAGTCGCCGGCGATGATCTGAACTTCCTCGGAGGCTCGGCTCACTTCGATGATCCTTTCCTATTTTTTAATTAAAAAATCTCTCACCTATCAGTTGGAATTGAAGAAATTGTTATGAAACAGAGCTTTAAAAATGAAACAGAGGAAAAGAGCCCCATATTTTTCTGAACTTCCTACCTCACTGGCGATAGAGCTTCGAGTGTCAGAAAAGTCCGGCAATGGAGGAAGCTCGTCACCATCGTCGAGCGAGATTTGAGCCATGGTAGAGATTTTCTCAAGAGATTTGTGGAGGTGCTGCACTACTACTCGGCGATGTTCGATGCTCTTGGGATGGGGAGGAGGTGGAGAGCGTGGAGCGGCACACGGTGGAGCGGCAGGTCCTGGCAGCGGAGATCAGGAACATCATCACGGGGGGCCGAAGAGGATGGGGGAGGTGAAGGTGGCAGGAGGAGCTTCGGCAAGTGGGGTTCCGGCCAATGTCCCTCGCTGAGAGCCCCATGGCGCAGGCTACCCCGCTGCTGAGGATGTTCCCTTGGAAGGGCTACACGTTAGTGAAGGAGGGTGGCTCCTTGAAGCTGGGGTGGAAGGACCTCTCCTTGCTCATCGCCTCGGCGTGGCAGCCCCTAGAGTCGCCGGTCGATGACGATGGCATTCACCACACGTCGTCTCATGAGAAGCCTAACTTTCATTTTTCTCATGTTCATTAGTTGCTCAGAGTGGGTATAAAGCTTCCTTCTATACCCATATGCAAGGAGAAGGAGGAGAAGAAGAATAAGAAGAAGAGTGGCAATGGAGCGGCACAGCGGAAAAAAAAATGATGCTGACACTTTAGAAAGCATCGGCATCCATTAAAAAATATGATGCCGACCTTTTAGAAAATGTCGGCATTTGAAAAGCACATACGAAGCGGTGAAAACATGATGAGCGTTGGCATCCGATAAAAATATGACACCGACGCTTTCTTAAGAATATGATGCCTACGCTTTAGAAAGCGTCAGCATTCGTAAAATTATGATGCCAACGCTTCTTTAAGCATCGGCATGCATCAGCATAATTTTCTTTTGTCGATGCTTCCAAAAAGCATCGACAACCTACGAAAATTCTCGACGCTCTTCCCTAGCGTCAAAAAAAAAGAGTTGCTACAACAATATTTTGTTGTAGTATACCTTTAAGATTTGCTCTAGATTAGGAACTCAATCTCTCTCTCTTACTTTTGTATTTTTTTTTCTAGTATGAAAAACCTTCATAAAGAGATCTCAATAGAGAAACCTCAACATGTTTATCTCACCTATTTCTATCAAAATAGGCCCTTTTTAATTTTTAAAAAGAGATATAATTATCACCTCCTTAATCAACGGATGAATATTTGAGAGTTATTTTCAAGAGGTTGCGAGTTATCTATAAGTGGTTACCATATAAAATAAAAATAGAACCATCAGCTACGAGATACGACATTCTCATACTTGGTCCGTATATTTATTTTTATCTACAGTCCTCAATACTTTAAAGAAAACTAAATACAGGAGTCATGACGATAGGTCCTCTATAATTGAGTATTATCTTTCATGTACTACAATGCATTCAAATCCTTTACCACTAATCCAAATATAACATAACTTAATAAATAAACCCTTCATTTATTCAGAGTCCAAAAAAAAATTTATCATTTCTCAAAAGTCAAACAATAATGTGTATACCTAAATGAGAAATAAACAAATAACTTAAATAAGAGTTTTATTGTACAACTAGTTGTTCATGCAACTAAATTACATCATGGGACCAATTTTCATTCGTACCACATGATCCTTAAAATTCTTAATTGGCATGCCTTTAGTTAAAAAATCAACTATCATCAATTTAGTGCTAACATGTTCTATGGCCACTTTGTTTTCTTTAACAAGTTTTTTTATAGCTAAATACTTAATAACGATATGCTTACTTCGACTACCACTCTTGTGGTTTTTAGCCAAGAACACCGTAGTTGAATTGTTATAGTATAACTTAAGTAGCCTAGCAATAGAATCAATAATTCTAAGCCCTGAGATGAAACTCTTCAACTATATACCATGCGATGTAGTCTCAAAACAAGCAACGAACTTTGCTTCCATGGTAAAGGTAGCAGTCAAAGTCTGCTTTGTACTCTTCCACGATATGGCTTCACCCGCCAGCATAAATATGAATCCTGATGTTGATTTTTGAGAATTAACGTCTACCTCTAAATGATCAATTCGTCTATACATGAGCATGTAATCCTTGATCCCTTGAAGATATCTTATGACCTTTTTAGCAGCTCTCTCTAAACCTGGATTACTCTGATATCTTTCTAACATTTTCACTGCAAATACAATGTCAGGTCTTGTGCAAACCTGAGCATATATTAGGCTTCCAATAGCTGAAGCATATAGGATGTTGCATTTTTTTTCGTTCAAACTCATTTTTTAGGCACTGGTTTAAATTAAACATGTTACCCTTCACTATGGGTGTAGCATTCGGTGAATAATTTTTCATTCAAAATCTCTCTAAGACTTTATTAATATAAGTTTCTTGAGACAATCCAGCCTCGAGATCTTTTTCTATGGATCTTAATGTCAAAGACATAAAATGCCTAACTCATATCTTTCATATCAAAATTCTTAAAAAAAATTGTTTTACCTCATGTAGCAACCCTTTATCATTGATTGCAAGTAGAATGTCATCCACATATAGGATAAGAAAATAAATTTTGCTTTCATTAACCTTCTAGTATATAAATTGATTTATGATGTTCTCTACAAAACTGAAGAAAAAGATCATAAAATAAAATTTTAAATACCACTGATGAGACACTTGTTTCAATCCATATATGGATTTCTTAAGCTTGCAAACCAAATGCTTACCATCACTAGAGAAGAATCCTTCAAGTTGTTTCATATAAACATCTTTCTCTAGATTTTCATTAAGGAATACAATTTTTACATCTATTTGATGTAACTTAAAAACAAAATGAGTTACCAATGCCATAATTATCCGAAGAGAATCCTTCTTTGATATAGAAGAAAATATCTCCGTGTAGTCGAATACTTCCATTCGAATAAATCCTTTGGCAACGAGCATTGCTTTATGTCTCTAGATGTTGCCTTGTAAGTCTTTCTTTATTTTAAAAAATTATTTACATCCAATGACTTTTACACCATCATGTAACTCAATAAAATCCTAGACTCGATTAGATGCCATAGAATCAATCTCATCCTTCATGGAATTGTATCAACAAGTTTGATTCCTTAGAACTCATGGCTTGTGAAAATATTTCGGGATCATTTTTGGCTCCAATATTATAGTTAGATTCCTGTAGAGACACAATATAATCATTAGGAATAGCTGATTTATTTATTCTATTTGATCTTCTTAATGTTGTATTAACAACCTTCTGAGGAGTATCTTGTACAACTGGTTGTTCAATAGTTTTTGGTAACTGTTGAACAATAGAATCTTCTAGATTACTATTAGCAGCTTATGGAACCTTAATGACTGATTTTTTAACGCTTATTTGAACTTGAAGAGCACTATGAATGACAATCAATCTCTCACTGGAAGCAAGAGTATTTGAATATTCTTTCTCAGAAGTAGCCAAATGCTAAGATTGATCACTCCCACTGATCAAGTCATTCTTAAGAAATTTTATATTTATTGATTCCATAATCCTAGTGTTGTATGATGGACAATAAAATCTATAACCTTTAGACTTTTTAGCATATCCAATAAAATATCCACTTATAATCCTTGGGTCTAATTTTTTTCTTATGGATTATAAACTCTTACATCAGATGGGCATCCCCCAACATGTATAGGTCGCAAACTTAATTTTTAACCTTTAAATAACTTAAATAATGTTTTAAAAACAGCCTTCGTTGGAACCTAATTCAATATATATGTAGCCATTTTAAGAGCTTCAATCCACAAGGATTTAAGAAGCTTAGAGCTGCTAAGCATACTCCTCACCATGACCAATAGTGTTCAATTTTTTCTTTCGACTACATCATTTTGGTTTATACCATTTTGGTCTGAAGACCTTGGTATGGTGTATTGTGCAATAATTTTATTTTCTTCAAGAAACCAAACAAACAGAATATGTGTTTGTCCATCCTCAGTGTATCTACCATAGTATTTTTTATCTTTATCTGACCTCACGATCTTAATTTACTTGCCACATTATTTCTTTACATCTGCCTTAAGTCTTTAAAGGCATCTAATGTTTTATTCTTATTATGAAGCAAGTAAAGATATATATATCATAAATAGTTATCAATAAATGAGATAAAGTATTTTTGATCATACGAATCCATATCTAAACTACATATATCTACATGTATGATTTCTAATATCTGTGAACTCCTTTTGGTACTTTTCTTAGACTTGTTATTTACTCTCTCTTTATGTAGTCGACACAAGTTTCAAAATTAGTAAAATCAAGAGTATTAAGTACTCCATTATTTACTAATCTTTTGTTTCTCTTAATGGAGATGTGACCTAATCTCTAATGCCACAAAATAGAAGAATTCCCATTCATAATACATCTTTTAATACATGCATTAGTTTGGGTGTGCATTATATTATAAGGAGCATTGCTTTACAAATTGATTCAAAAAGATTATCAGACAATCTACCATTTCCAACAATTTTGGATTTATAAAATAAACCAATAGAGTTTTCATAAAAATTAAAGGAATATCCTGAGAGTACAAGTCTTGACACAGAAATCAAGTTTCTTCAAAAACTTGAAATATAAAAGGTATTTTCAAAATCTAAAATAAAGCCAGAGTTTAAAATAAGTTTGCACATTCCAATTGCTTCCACATGTGAACTCATCTTGTTTCCTGAATAGATGCATTGTTTACTTTCCAATAGTTTTCTTTGATTTAGAAAATCATGCAAAGTATTTGAAACATGGATTATAAAACTAAAATTAATCCATTATGTGTTATGACAAACACCAACTATATTGGATTCATAACAAATAAATGAGAATGAAATACCTTTCTTATTAATTCAAGCCTTGTATTTGAGGCAATCCTTCTTTATATGTCATTTTCTTTTGCAAAAGAAGCACTTGGATTCCTTCTTGACTTTTGTATGGATAGATATTTTACCCTTTTCCTTACGTTTGACTTGATTGGCTTTTTTCTGAGTAGCTAAATGTGCACTTTCTCTTATTTTCTTAGTCAGCCTCCCTTTCTCTTGAACACACATGGTCAGAAGTTCATTAGTAGACTATTTATCCTTACGTGTGTTGTAGGATATTTTGAAAGGACTATACTGCTGTTGGAGTGAATTCAGAATAAAATGCATCAAGAAATATTCTGACATCTCAACCTCTAGGTATTTTAACTGGCCCGCAATGTCCCTCATCTTCATGATGTGCTCATGCATACCTTTGACAGTAGTGAGCTTCATTGATGATAATTTTATCATTAAGGTGCTAGCTAGTGCCTTATCTGAAGACTCAAATTGTGCATCAATAGCCTTTAGAAGTTTCTTGATATTTTTGCATTTGAAAATTAAACCACATATACTAGCAAAAATCTTAGTATGTATGAATATTATATTGAGGTAATTAGATCGCTCCCATCATTCATACGCAATAATCTCAACCTGAATGCTAGTAGGTATAATTGCAGGTGGTTCATCGTTCCTGATGGCATAGTCAATGTCCATGCATCCTAACTGAAGAAGAATTCTCTCTTTCCACACTTTATAATTGTCATCTCTTAAATTAGAAATTTCACATTTCATATCAGATATATTCATAGGTAAAATAGCTGCATAAAGTAAATAAACAATTATGTTTATATAACTCAAATTGAGGCATACAACTTAATGTTATGTCTTTATAGTGTAAGCATGCAATAATATAAATCAATAACATATAACTACTTATGGACTAAGTTATTATACTTAGATTCGTTAACTTAATGATATAACTTACAAATTATATTCCCTTCTTAATTCTTGTGGGTAAGTTAAGAAAATAATTTGTTATCCCACCCTAATTAATTATATAAATGCAATAAAAATGTGTGTGGATAAGATTTATTGCATTAAATATAATTAATTACCATTAATGTCATCTAACTTTATGTGATCTTTGCAACCTAATATATAATTTTGATTAATTAAAGATGTTATGGCTAGTCCCCAATTAATCAAAATTATATTGACCACATGGCATTCAAACTCCATTATATGCATACAGATTAGCCAATTTATCTTAGTATGAAGGCATAAGTAGTGATCTTAATCAATATAGCATTTTTAATTTAAGGTATAAATCAATTGAATTGGCCAATTAAATGGGAGAGAGGTGGGGTCCCCATTGGTTTTTTTTAGACATCAATTTAATTGGCCAAGTTAGTCAATGAAATCAATTTAAAACCATGATCTCTTTATATGTCATTTTGGTTGCCTTCTGCTTCTATGCAGATCAAAATGATTCGGTTCCAACCCATATTAAAAAAAATAATGACTTGGTCCGATGGATAAGGTGTGGGTCATGGAGCCAATGATTCTGGGTTCGTATGATGGCTCCCTTTTTCAGGTGGTATAGATAATGATTATCGACCCTAACTGTTTGGTTTTTCTAGATTGATCTCTATAAAAATATTTTCTCAGGCTTGTCAACTTCAGCATTAGAACTTTATTCAATAGGCAAAAAACATGGAAACACTCATTCAAATCCAAACAAATCAAGGTAGAGGTATTGTGGCTCTAATAGCAAGTATAAAAAATAAATCTATGCGTATATACAAACATACTATATAAATCAAATATATTAAATGCCAAGATCAATGAATTACCTTTAGTCATTGAACTTTTTCTATGATTTATCTTCAATAACTTCTCAATTGAGTATTTCCGATCAATGAGCAATCACACAATGATGGTGTATGCCTTTAGAATTTGCTCTTGATTAGGGATCCAATCTTTCTTTAGCTTTTGTGTATTTTTCTATCATATGAAAAACTTTCAGGAAGGGATATCAATCTATAGAAAAACCTCAACTTCCTTATCTCACATATTTTCATCAAAATAGGCCCTTTTTAATTTTCGCAATAAGATATAGTTATTACTTCCTTAATCAGTGAATGAATATTTTGAGAGTTATCTTCAAGAGATTGCAAGTTATCTGCAAGTGATGACCTAATAAAATAAAATTAGAATTATCACCTACGGATACTACAAGTCTTGCATAAAAAAGGTTTCATATCATCATCCCATGAATCTTAAGAAGCTGAAAAATATTAATAAACTGTGATATTAAATTATATATAAAAACAGATAGTTGACCATGCATGTGAAAAAACGATGTTAAGAGGTAAGGCTGCTGGATGAAGTTTGAGGAACGATGAAAATCCATGACTTTTAACTATTTTAATATTTTTATTAGATAAATAATTAAATTAAATTTTAGATAGAATTCAGTATTCAATGTGAGGAAAAGTGATGCATATCTGATCCTCTCCAAATCTTGTAGTGGCATAAACTTGTAGTAGATTACTTCTTTTACAAATTTTGGTATTTGAAACGATTTTTAATTCTGCTAGACCCTCTTTTTTTCCTGTTTTCATCACTCCAATCCTCATCTCGTTTTTTATTTTGGAGAATTTGACGTACGTTCGGCCCTTCAGGGACCAAACTTTAGGACCCAGCCTCTATCTGTTGAGTTTTCACTAAACACCCAGTCTCAACCGTTAGGATTCTTTAATTTTTAGTCCCTCACAACAGTGTGTTCAATATCAAGTATATTATCTGGAAAGCTAATTAGTACGTCCAGAGAGACCAAAGGTCAAATGGTTGGTCCATTGGGCCTAATCCTTGAAGTCCAATCCACAATAAGAGGCTCGACATCATCAAGTTTGCTCATTTATTTTCCAATAAAAGTTAACAGCTTCATCTTTGCGGTTTCATTCAACTTCCGTCCAACTAAGTTAGATTTCGGTATTCAAAGAAAATTCTGATTTTGTTCTTCTTCTCAGTTCTTTTCTCTCTCATTCTCTCATTGTATTTTCCAAACAAGAGTTAATGAACTCACATCGGCAGTTTGAGTTCACTTCTATCTGACCAAAGCTCTCGGTCCAACAAGAGTGCAAATGGGCCATTATTTTTTGTCACGTGAATGCAATGCTATTTTTCAAATTAATACATAAGAGCTCCAGATTTGTAGTTGGAATCGTTCGTCAAATGAATATTACCTTGTAGGATTCAGCATTTTGAACTATCTCACTTTAGATTAAGAGCTAATTTGACTGAATTAAGTTAAAAAATTAAAAATATATATAATTAAAATTGTATTTGAACCTAATAATGTTCAAGCTAGCTTTCTAATATATCTTAAATCACTCAAACCAAAGTTTAATTTAAGAAGTTGGGAGCAATCTTATAAGCATATGTCAGTATTAACGAACTTTTGATAAATTATAAAAATATTGACAGTAAATAATAATAATTTTTTATACTTTTATTTAATTTTTTATATTTTACAATTAAGTTAGATAGGAAGTTAGCTTGAGTTAAGAATATATTTTAAATATTTAAATGATATTTTACCTAATTATATAGATAAAAAAATAGGATTTGATAATTTAAATAACATATTATTATATTTTAAAATTTGCATACAATATCTTAAGAATTTAATTTTTAAGTTTACGGTAGATTGTTAATTAGATGAGGCATGGCATGCCTCCTAGGTAAGTTAGCATATATACGGGAGCATTCAAGATGTCCTCATCACAAGTGCAACGCCCAACATTAATTAGATGCAAGCCCTTGACATGGATAGCTCTGATACGTACTGATACGTACATGAGTCACAAGAAGTCATGTGAACTCCACAGCAGTAAGGAAGGGATCAAGGGATCAAGAAAAAAAAAAAAACTCAAGCGAGGGAAAGAATATACATCAAAAACAGTAGAAAACAAACTAACAACATGCATGTTGGCTCAAAAACAAATCAGCACGCATGATGGTGCCTAGCTAGGCAGAACCTTAATTATATATATGATGGTTATTGGATAAGTAGTGGTGAAGTCTCAGTGGATTATTGGTAATTAATTACTGCCTGATCTCAACGTTCATTCTAGGACACCAGGTCATGGTCCTAGATATCTTGGACGCATAGTGGTCCTTGGAGGACCTTCGTTGGGAGCTCTTCCTTGCGATATCCCTCATTGTGCCAGCCAAGGAGAGCTTAGGGTTGAGCCTAGTGGTCCTGTTGAAATTCTTGCAGAGAGCCGTGTGAGACTCCAAGGCTTCTTCCTTGGCTAATCCCGGGTTGCGTCTCATTTGCTCCTTCACCGCCTCCGAGCAAAGCCCGCAGACCCACCGTCCGCAGAAGAATCCTTTGATCCTGCCGATGTAAGTGGGAGTGCACTCTTCCGCCATCCCACAACACTCGCACTCCACCATCTTCGCTTCGTTGGCTTTCACGCTCTGGTTGTTCAGACCCTTGATGAACCTGTCTCTCTCGGTTGGAAGATCAGAGTAGATCCTTCGCAGCCATTGATCCTTCATCCCATTAACAATGATCGAAGAGAGAAACAAGCAAAACAAGTCAACTAATTGGTTAAATATATAAATAAACTTGCATCGATCATCTAAGTCAATGAATTGGAGTCAATATATGGTTCTATATATGGATGGATGATAATTGATTGATTACCTTAGGTGGAAGGAGGCATGGTTCTTGTTCTTCAGTAATTAGTTTGGATTGCATGGCTTCGATCTCCTCTCTTTCTACAGACACACTATCTCTTGATCGATCTTTTTGTCTATATATATTTGTATGCTGGCCCCCTTTCTTAATTTTTATCAGGTAGCGAGAGAAGCTTGCCCTTTTATAGATGCACAGACTGCAGCTAAAGATGGCCTATGGTTCAGGTGGGGAACACCTGTTTTTTTGAGGATGAGATGGGACCTCAAAGGTGATGATCAGATGACGTTACAAGAGATAATTAAGGTGACCTATAGGGTTCTAATATGCTTTTCTACTGTAGTATGGGCATCTTCGGATGCGAAAAAAGGTCAATGTTGTGGTTACTTTACTTTACTTTTTGGTTAAAGATATATATACAAGTTGTGCCAATTGCAGTGGGATAGTGATTCTGCAGTGATTAAAGATAGATACATCTCAATCTCTCTTATCCATGCATCCACAAGTAACTACAGATATAAATTGTGCCAATTGTAGTGAACAACAATTCTACAGTACAATTAACATTCGCAAGCAAACCATGCATCTCTTACATATAATAGGGTTTATCATTATTGAATTCAAATATATATATATCGCTTTATATGAATAAATGCATAAATGAGGGGTTGGAATGTGCATCATGATTCATGAGGGGCTGCGATCGATATGTGTGCTGTACCCTATGATGCATGGCAGAGAATCCCAGCCCTTAGGGTAAATAGGGAGGAGCCACACCCTAGCTTTGGAAATGGCTTTCACGTGGTGGGTCTGTAACAATGTTTTGAAAATCGGGTTGAATAATGAACCGATTTAATGTTTGGGTTATGAATTAATTGGTTCGATCAAATGAATCGATTTGATCGAATCAATTAATATTATAATTAAATTTTAATCTAATAATATAAAATAATAAAATATAAATATAATTCAAATGAAAAATTAAAAAAAATTTAAAAAACGGGTTGGACTAGTTGAAATCCGATCGGTTCAATAAATTTTTTTGATTTTTACTGGATCATACAAAAGTTAATTTTAATAATAAAATTAGATTCGATCAGCCAATTCAATTCAATTTTTAAAACACTGGTCTGCAAGGAATATTTAACCTGTCCTCATCAAGGCTTGTGATTACCCGGGAGTTACGACTGGAGGCTTTTCCAGCCGTGGGAGAAGTGTTTTTCCGGCATGTGAGTGCTATCAGATCTTAACTTGCATGGACCACTCCACTCTCGACCGTGAGAACCACCTTTTTTTAGGTTGCTGATAGTTGACAACATGTCAATCTTTTTTCCCTTTTTTTTCTTCGAACCAATGCCGAGCCACGGCACTGCCGTTGACTACTAGTTGGTAGAAAGGCTAATTAAATATCTGTGCTTCCGCTTCTGGCGAACGTACCCAATGTTAATAATTAAGTTGCATACTTCAAAACAAAAAGCTAGGAACTACTCGGTTTAATTAATAAAGCTATATATATATACTTTTCTAATTTAACGACCAAGGACATATTGATTTTAAACCGTTTTTTCTTGGTTTTTCCGTAAAGGATTAATTAGAGTTAAGAATTCAGATCCAATGATTATAAAAACTATAATTGATCTATGATCAGTCTGAAATAAGCCTACATTACCTCGATCATCTGCTGTAACATTATTGGACCTCATCTAAAAAATATAATTAAAAGATATATTCATATTCATAACTATTTAAATGACTAATCACATTCTGGCATCCATATCTATTGTCAAGATGATAATTTTCTTAAACAAAAGAATAGGTGTAGAGGAAACGCAAGTCATCCGTGTTGTAAGAGAGGATGATTGCAGGTAGGGAAGGACCAACCCTAAACACCGACAAAGTCCCCCACTCCGACCACCTTCCTCTCTTTGAAGCTAGAGATCAGCGCCGACCTCGTGAAATCTTTTGGCTAGTGGAAGGGAGTCAAGAGGTGATGTGGAGTGTCCGTCGCTGTGAGCCATGCTGGCCGGCGACCCCGCTCACGCGTTGCAGTAGGTAACGATCAGCGCTGTTTAGGTTCCGAACGGTTGTAATTATCGTAGTTTAACAAGTTGTGGGACTTTAAAAAAAAAAAAAAAAAGGAGCGGATGAGCTCTCGATAGCGTTGCCAGTTCATGTGCGAGAGCTGATTCAATTTAAGGAGCTACGTACAGCCAAATGTTAATTGATGGAACTGCAAACGGATCAGAAGTACCGGATCGATCGCATCCATGAAAAGAATGTTGAACCTGATTGATCGATCATTTAGGATCAATTCAGGACTAAGTACTAGACCAAGTAAAATTATATATATCTATATTTCAATCGATCAATCATCTGAATATTATTATCTAATTAAAATTTAATAATTAATAATCAATTAAAAATTTAAATAAGATTAAAAAAAACTAACTGAAACTTAAATCTTTTAATTCTATCTAAATAAATAATTATATTGGGCTAGTTTACAGATTATGATTTTTTAAAATATTCAGTGATATACTTATAAATATATTATAAATAAGTAAAATAAATAAAAGAAGATTTAGTTGTTAAAATGAAAAAGAGGAATTGATTTATATAATTAAGGTTCGTAGATTGTTCAAACTAAGTTTACATCGAATCAAATTTATTTTTGTCAATTTAAATTAGATTTGAATGATATATGAGTTAGATTAAATCATGAATCTTATTTTTTTTTTAAAGGAATATCTAAATTTAAATTAAAAATTAATTTTCAAATCCAATCCAATCTACAATGCTGGATTAAATTGGATCTAGTTGAATTGAAACGAAGATAGATGATCATGTGTCAATTTAATCCTTTTACAATCTTAATTCATAAAGAACTTTTCATTGCCAGCTCTATAAAGGATCCCTCACTACAAAAGAGTAGGATTCCAGCTAAAAATAGGACCAGTTAGCTATTGCGTGGAACGCTGAAGATAGCGATAAGACAGGTGCATCGAATCGAAGTTTATTCCAAGTAATAACATATCGAGCATCAGCCAACCCCCTACGCTCCCATGCATTGCATCCCGCCTCTAGTTCCGTGGCACGATCAACGCCTCCGGTGCCGTTTTTCTTGCTTTCGAAGTTTTTCACCAATAGCCAATTCATTTCACCGAAAGTGTGAACGAATTTAATTTTGTTATTGAGAAAATTTTATATTGTACGTACTTAATACTATTAAATAAGTAACTTTTGTACGGTTATGAATAAAATATAATTGCTGTGAATATATATATACGCGACTTCATAAAATTGATTGCTTAATTCCCAAACAGTTAGCGAATGCTTTTTGGCAATTGGGGCCAAACTATATTTTGTTCGGTGGCAAAAAAAAATAGTCATGCATCATTACGTTCGAATCTTAGTGCAGTCGTATTTGGGCTTCTACCAGTAAAGAGAGTACGATTAGGGCCCTATGTGACAGCCGAAGCCCAAACCACGTTGGGGTAAAGTAACCATGGACCCAGGGTTGAAGATATTGCTGGGCCTTGACTAAAGTCGTTGTTGCGAGGGCCCGCAACCAGGCAACCCAAGCCACTAGTGAATAGGAAATCCAAACCGCTGTTATCAAGAAAAGACTTATTGCACCGAAGGGCAATGCAGTAAGTATGCATCGAGTGCGCAAATTAATTCATGCACATGCTACTATGCGTGCAATACGCGATAACATCCATTGGACCTCAGTATGCATGGCGGCATGTGTGCATGGCTAATCCGCGCGTCTGATGCGCTCTTGTTGCACCGAATTCCTTGTCATTCAATTAGAATGGAATTTTAATATACTTTGAACCAGCCCATTTGCAGACTAACTCTGTTATTGTAGTTGAGTTAATTGAAGCATGGTATGGATTTCATGGATGGTATCTCTTTGCCAACTATCAAACATTATTTTGAAAAGTGATCGATTCGGTAGTGGGGGTTTCTTAGATTTGTGAGGCTTCGAGGATAACACGTGTTCAAAGAAGGAAACCAAGTGAACAATTTCATGACTGATCAGGCAAGGACAAGGAAGGAAGACTTTCAATCCTTTTCTTATCTTTATTCTAAATTATCCCAACTAATTACAACTGATGCGATGCAACATTTGTACGAGTGTACTATATATATTTTAAAAAAACAGCTCATGTTAACCATTTACAATTGCCCATGTAGCTTCAATCATGTTTGACCATATATCGTATCCGTGTTCAAGCCCTAGTATTCTTTGATTAACTAGTTAAATTTTGGAAACGGAGGAAGTAAGTTTTTACTGCATTCAGGAGGACTTTGCTTCCGCAACGGTAGGAGAGATCTTGGGTTGAAGCTAATCAAAATTAGTTTGGATCAGACCATCAAAAGGTGTCACATCGGTACTCGAATGCAGTAATAAGTGAGTAAGGATTTCTGCACTATGAACGAGTATAAGTAAAGAAGTTAGTACATGATAATCAGCTTAGAGTAACAATGTGAAACATAGGAACACTAATAGGTAAAGTTATGGAGATAGTAAACACTATGATTAGAAGAAAAAAATATAATATGCTTATAAGAAACTAAATGGGTAGATGAAAGATTTAAAGAAATAAAGAATACGGGATATAAATTATTGTACTAGAAAACATAAAAATAGAAATAGAGTTGGAATAATTATAAACAAAAATTTTAAGGAATATGTTGTTAAGGTAATTAGAAAAGAAGATCGGATTATATCACTAAAACTTATAATTGAGAATAATATAATTAATATAATTGTATATGCACTACAGGTAGGATTAGACCAATAAACTAAGATACAATTTTGGAAAGATATAGATGAAGTAATGCAAAAATACCACAAGAAGAAAAGATATATATAGAAGGAGATTTTAATGGATATGTAGGAAAATAGAGGGATGGATATAAAACGAAGAATATAGATTTGGAGATAGGAATGAAGTCAGTGTGAGCTTATTAGATTTTGTAGTGTGTATGATTTAACAATAGCAAATATTTATTTCAAAAAATAAATAAATATTTAATTATATTTAAAAATGGATCTAATAAAAACTAAATAGGCTTTTTCTAACTAGAAAGGTAGATAAAATAACATGCAAAAAATAAAATTATTTCAGGAGAAAGTTTAACTTCACAACATAGGATAATGGTAGCAGATATATGGATAGAAATGAAATTTATAGTAAAACGTATCCAAATTTAAATGATGAAATTTGAAAGAAGAAAAATTATATTATTTTAAAAAAAAGTTAGTAAGAGTAATGACTATGAATATAGATAGTGATCCTAACTTAATATGAAAAAAATAACTAAATATATAACAAAACATAGCAAAAGAAATTCTAGAAGAATCAAAAGAAAGACTAGTATGAAAGAAAACTTAATGGTGAAACAAGGAAGTTCAAGCTGCATCAAGATTAAAAAAATAAATTGTAAAATTTAGCAAGAGGCTAGGGATGAAGAAAGTCTTAAAAAGTATAGGATGCAAAGAAAGAAGCTAAAAAAGTAATAAGTAATGCCAAACGTAAAGCCTATAATGATTTATATAATAGACTAGATATGAAAGAGAGTAAAAAGATTACATATAAACTAGTAAAACTAAAAGAAAAGGAAACAAAAGATTTGGACTATATTAAATGTATTAAGAATGAAGATAAAAAAAGTCTTCGTAAAAGAATAAAAGATAAAGAATGATGAAAAAATTATTTTAAAAAATTATTAAATAAAATAATTTAATAAATTTAAGGTAGAATAATATGATAACCTAGGAATAACAAATGAATATAAATTTTTTCATAGATTTAGCATGCTTGAGGTTAAAAAGGCTTTGAGTAAAATAAAAAATGCAAAGGCATTAGGGCAAGATGCGATCCTATTAAGGTTTGAAAGGCTTAGGAGAAATTGGAGTCATGTGGTTAACCAATTTATTTAACATGATTGTAGCAACTAAAAGAATGCAGGATGATTGAAGAAAAAGCATATTAATACACATAAAAAAAAAAGGAGATATTCAAAACTATGCAAATTATAGAGGATTAAGCTGATGAGTCATACAACAAATTATGGAAGAGAGTAATAAAAATGAATAAGAGTTGAAACTTTGGTGTCAAATAATCAATTTGGATTTATACCTAAAGATCGACCATGGAAGTTATTGATTTATTAAGAAGATTGATGGAAAGGTATAAAAAAAAAATGACCTTTATATAGTCTTTATTGATTTAAAGAAAGTATATGATAGGTATTAGTTATGGATGAATTAACCAAATATATTTAAAATGATATCCAATGGTGCATGTTATTTATAGATGCTATAGTGTTGATTGATGAAACTAAATTTAGAGTAAATGCTAAGCTAGAGATTTGGAGAGAAGCTTTAGAATATAAGGTTTTAAGATTAGTAGAATTACAACTGAATACATAAAATGTAATTTTAGTGGGAGTAGAAATACAAATTAAGAAACAATGAAGATTGCAACCCAAAAGATATCAAGGAGTAAAAAATTTAGGTATTTGGGATCAATTATCCAGCAAAAAGGTGAAATAGGTGAAGATGTGAATCATAGAGCTAAAGCAAGATGGATTAAGTGGAGTGCTTCAAGAGTATTGTATGATCAGTGCGTTTCATTAAAATTAAAAGAAAATTTTTATAAAACTGCTATTAGACTAACTATGCTATATGGAACACAGTGTTGGGTAATACTAAATAACATGTGAATAAATTAAGTGTAACAAAAATGTGTATATTAAGATGGATATGTTGTAAAACTTTAAAAGATAGAATAAGAAATAAATATATAAGAGAAATTATAAGAGTTGACCCAATTGAAGATAAAATGAGAGAAATCGATTACGGTAGTTTGGACATATATAACGAAGATCTTTAGATGTTTCAGTTAGAAAGAGTGAACTTTTAACAATGTATGGTAAAGATAAAAGTAGAAGTAGACCTAAACTAATATAGACAGAAATAATTAAAAAGGATATAACTATTTGTAATTTGAATGTTAACTTAATCCTGAATAAATAGAGTGGAGGAAGCTTGTTCAGTAGCCAATCCATATTGTTAAGACAAGTATTAGATAGTTTAGTTGAGTTTATTAGACCCCCAAGCTTTATAACCCAACGACCCAAATCTTTTCTTGCGTGGACAAACCCTGTATGCTTCCATCCTCCCAAGTGTTTTCCATTGTTGATTTCAAAATGGACATTAGTTCCCCATTAAAGATACACCTGCATGTATTTTACAAACTGTTACTGGTACCAGCGTTCTCCACGTAAACCCACTGTATACGGACTTCAATTTACGGGAGTAGCAGCTGGTAAACTCATAAAACTGAACCCTACGCTCAAAGTACACACACAAGTTGAATTTGTTGAACAGAAAGTAGCAGGGAAAAGTCAGAGAAATGAGAGAGAGAGAGAGAGAGAGAGAGAGAGAGAAGAGAGGTGACGAGCAAGCGTGCTCGGCATGACAAAGACAGCACTCTGTAAAGGAAGGAAGTAGTCCTTACGCGAGCGAGAAAGGGACGGAAAGGTGGTGGGACGAAAAGGCTGCGCACGAGTCCCATTCTGGTCCCTGCAATGACTCGACTCCCCACTTCTGAAACCTTTCCATGCCACAGTCCTCTTTGCCGCACCTCTGCAATGAGTCCGGGCTAAAGCCATGTGTGACGCTCTCAGGAGCATTTCCACAGTTATCATTCTCCTCCTGAACCCCTGCCCTGCTTCGATTTCTATTCCGCTTTGGCCTCGCCCCTCTTTCCGAAAAATAATAATAATATGAAAGTCTTATCCTTTAATGAATTAGGCAGCTCCGGACCTAAAACTATGACTTTTAGCTCGATTAGAAATTCACCCCATCGGTTCTCCCCAAAGGGACCATTCTGTGTCTGGAAAAGCCAAAACCTGCCGAATAGGCTTTCTTCTTTTCATTATGCGTAGGCTTGGTCCCATGGCCAAGAGGGCACAAAGATGGCATGCAGCAACCACAAATCCGAAGATGAGATCAAGTTTCTTTCCTCCAACTCCAGCACGCTTTCCCCAGGAACAACGCCCCAGTAAGTGGTTTCACTTTTCTTGTACTTCTGGCGTGCAAGGTTATGTCGATAGGACCATTCAAAAGATCAGTTGCCTATTGGGAACTCCCACGCCAAAATGTATAGACCGAGTTATCTGATCGCTTGGTTCTACTCCTTGAATGGAATGGTCAGGCTAGGGTCACTCAAGCCGCTAAAAAAACAGGACTAACTCCCAGCAACCAAAGAAAAGAAAAGAAAAAAAAAAATCAATGACGCCGTCCAATTTCAAGGTCACAAAACATACTGACTACTCACGTTGTACTCGCCATATGCCGTCCGTGCACAAAATCGCATTCGCCTCCGCTCCTCATATCTGCATGCAATGCCTGACCAAACCGTTCCACCACCCGCGGCCTGCAGGCACGACTTTTTAAACCTAACATCGGGATTTTGAACTCAGGGCTCCCATTCAAACTGCCGGCCGCGGGCCAACAAACGGAGCAGTTGGCACCTCACCATGGGCATGCCGTCCCACGCCAATACCTCATGATTCATAGTTTCGCCAAACCTTCCGAGTCCCAGCCGGCCAGCCCGGCCCTTCGCGCGGCTGGCAAACTACTCGAGCACTCGACAGCCAGCAGCGTTCATCACGCCTCCTGGCCCCATTCCAAACTGCCAGCCGTTCAAAGCCTCTTGACGCCAGTCAAGTGGCTCTTGCCGTTATTTCCTCCAAATTCAACCCCATTCTTCCACTCCTAAGTGCCCCCGGCCCCCACCGATAATGATGCTCTCTTCCCTTTCTGCACCTATTTAAACCCTCGATCTCCTTCCCGCTTCTCGCTCGCCTCTTCGGCACTTCCCGATTGTTTCCCCTCGGAGATGAGGCCGAATGCCTCCTTGACACTCCTACTCCGCTTGCTCCCATTCCTATCCACCTGTTTCTCTTTGGACGAGTACGAGTTCCGAGCCCTGCTGTCCGTCAGATCTTCCATCAACGACCCGCTCGACGTCCTCTCCAGCTGGAGCAACTCCACCGCTTCCTTCTGTAACTGGGATGGCATCACATGCGAAGGCGACTCCACTTCCCACGTCTCCGTCGTCCGGCTCTCCGGAAAGAATCTCTCCGGGAGCCTCCCTTCCGTGCTCTTCTCACTGCCGTTCATCCACACCCTCGATCTCTCATCCAACGGCTTCTCCGGCGGCATCCCACCGGAAGCCTTCTCCAATCTCTCCTCCTCCCTTCGCTATCTCAATCTCACAGGCAACAACCTCTCCGGCCCGATCCCACTCCGATCCAACGGCGAGGACAAATTCATCAACAGCAGCTTGGAGATCCTCGATCTGTCGAATAACTACCTCACCGGAGAGATACCGGATGAGATCTACAACTTTACAAATCTCAAGGTCCTCGATCTTGGTGGGAACTATCTCCATGGACGAATCTCCACTTCCATCTCCAAGCTTAGGAAGCTGGAATTCTTGACGTTAGCCTCGAACGAGCTCGTTGGAGGCATTCCTCCCGAATTGGGCGGGATCACCACCCTCCAATTGATGTACCTGGGGTACAACAATCTCTCGGGCGAAATCCCGCCAGAGATCGGCAATCTGACGGGTCTCAATCATCTCGATCTCGTGTACAGCAATCTCACCGGTGAAATCCCCAGCTCCCTCGGGAATCTCCGCAACCTTAGGTACCTGTTCCTCTATCAGAACAGCCTCTCGGGTCAGATCCCGCCGTCCATCTACAATCTGACGGTGCTGATCTCGCTGGATCTCAGCGATAACAATCTAACGGGCGAGATCTTGGAAGAAGTGATCATGCTCGAGAATCTGGAGATCCTCCAGCTCTTCTCCAACGGACTCGAGGGCAGGATCCCCAGTTCCATCGCCGCGCTTCCTCGCCTTCAGGTACTCCAGCTCTGGTCCAACCGCTTCTCCGGCGAGATCCCGGCGGACCTCGGCCGCCGGAATAACCTCACCGTGATCGACCTCTCCTCCAATTATCTTACCGGCGGAGTACCGGAACACCTCTGTTATTCTCGCCGGCTCACTAAGTTGATCCTCTTCGCGAACTCTCTCGAAGGCGAGATCCCTACCAGCTTGAGCCGATGCCGGAGCTTGGAGAGGGTCCGGATCGAGAACAACCGGCTCTCCGGCGAGCTGCCGCCGGAATTCACCAAGCTTCCGCTCATCTATTACCTTGACATTTCCGGCAATGGGTTCTCTGGCCGGACAGACGGCCGGAGTTGGGAGATGCCGGCACTCCAAATGCTGAAGCTTGCGAGGAATAACTTGGCCGGGCCATTGCCAGATTCTTTTGGGAGTAAAAGCATCAAGAATCTGGACCTGTCGGAAAACCAGTTCTCTGGCGGAATTCCAGCAGGCTTCGGACGATTTTCCGAGCTGACGCGATTAAACCTCAGCAAGAACCAGCTCTCCGGCCCTATCCCGGAAGCGATGGCGGAGTGTAAGAAGCTGGTAAGTCTGGACGTCAGCAAGAACAAGCTCTCCGGCGAGATTCCGGCAGGACTCGCGAATCTGCCCGTCCTCGCCGAGCTTGACCTTTCGGAAAACGGCTTCTCCGGCAAGATTCCTCAGGATTTGGGGAAGACTGGATCTCTGATATTTATCAACGTCTCACACAACCATTTCCACGGCAGTTTGCCGATGACCAGCGCCTTCCTCTCCGTCAACGCAAGCTCGATCGCCGGAAACCCGGGGCTCTGCGGTGGAACAGCGAGAAGCGGCCTGCCGCCCTGCAGCGCCGCCGTGGAGAAAACGCCGTGGCGGTTTTCCGTCACCATTCTAATGGCGGCCCTCTTGGTCCTCTTGCTCTCTGTTCTTTTATTCCTCTTGATCCGACGGCACAGAACCGAGGTCATTTATCTCAGCAAGGTCGAGATCGACGGAAACGGCCATTGGGAGCTGCGGGTCTTTGACGAGAAGCTTTCGAAATCGATAACGGCGGACGCCCTGTTGACGTCGATCAAGGAGGGAAAGGTCGCGGTTCCTAACGGCGACGGCAACGGGATGCTGTTCGCAGTTAGGGATGTGACGGATATTCCGAGTATAGGGTGGGCGGAGGTGACAGAGATGGGTCGGTTCCGTCACCGGAACGTGGTGGGCTTGGCCGGAGCGTGCCGATCGGAGACGAGATGGGTGTTCATTTACGAGCCCGTGGACGGAGGGAGGAGTTTAAGCGGGGCACTGATGGAACTTAGCTGGGAGAAGCGTTGCGGAGTCGCCGTCAGCATCGCGAGGGCGTTGCGTTGCTTGCATCGCGGAGGAGTGTTATTGAAGGGGAACTTAACGGCAGAAGACAACGTCGTTTTGGACGGAGACGGCATGGTCCGCCTCCTCGTCACCGTCGTCCCTCTAGGTAAAATTACCAAATCAGCCCATTTCGTTTTATTTTCACTTTTAAATTTTTCAATCTAATAGTGAAAGACCAAAATACCCTTGCTATTTACCATAATTTACAATGCACGGACGAGGCAGGTATCGAGGAGCGGAGGGAGTGCACGGAGACGAGCGACGTCTACTCGTTCGGCGTGCTTCTGGTGGGGCTGCTGACGGGGAGATGCCACGTGGATGCGGAGAAGGGTAAGCACGGTGGGGTCGCGGAGTGGGCCCGGTACTGCTACTCGGAGTGTCATTTGGACACGTGGATCGATCCGGTGATGAGAGGGGTAGTGGCTAGAGAGTACCGAGATGAGATGATCAGGGCCATGGAATTGGCGGTACGGTGCACCGCGATGGATCCGGTGGAGAGGCCGTGCATGGAGGAGGTGGTGAAAGTACTGTTGAAATATGTCGAGAAGCCAGGGTCATGGTTTTCCAAGATCAAAAGGGCATTCCGGATGTGGTAAACGTATTGCAGTTATAAGTACTATGAAGTGTATGATTGCACCATTATCTCCAAATTTTGTGTTTTTTATATTATTAATAAGTGTGGTGAGTAAAGGATGGTGTTGTATCTGTGAGAACTTTAATTGTGTAAATATGTACAAGAGGGGTGTGGAGTTATTAATAGTAACTATTCGTATTAATAGTCAAATTGTCCATCTTCTTGCTGAACTCTCTTGTGCAAACGAAACTTAGATTTTACTTTTCCAATCTCTTGCAGATGCTCTTTTGTTATCATATTTTCAGTTATTATATAGATGTAGCATCTTTTATTGATGATGAATTAACATGTTACATAGGAGAAATTGGGGGGAAATGTCTATTTAATTATTAAAATACTAACAAGGATTTTTTTTTCTTGCATAAGTGATCTGCTTTAAATTTTGTCGGATTATTTCACCTCAATACTTATAACCATTCATAGAGATTTTTAAGTGTATATAACTTGTATTACACATACATCTATTATCAATATAACAACCTAAGCCTTCATGTTCGTCTTTTTAATTTATTATCCAACAAAGTCCATATTATCTTAAAAACTCGAGTTTAGATTAATTGGACAGCAAATGGTTTAGAGTATTATAAATGGTATCAAAGTCGATTCGATTGTGCCAAAGTTGATAGGTTGAAGGAAAAAAACTATTCGTAAGTAATGGTAGTATGA
This sequence comes from Calamus simplicifolius, assembly GCA_900491605.1. Classification (NCBI taxonomy): domain Eukaryota; kingdom Viridiplantae; phylum Streptophyta; class Magnoliopsida; order Arecales; family Arecaceae; genus Calamus; species Calamus simplicifolius. Next base: position 179,276 of record UESW01001918.1, on the reverse strand, counting down.
AATCACCTTTGTAATATGAATGACCCCGCTTAATGTAGATTTTAGTTAGCTTATAGCATAAAAGATTGTAATGTCCTAAATTGTTCCACATCAAATGAGAAAAAAAGTTGATTATATATCCCATGAATAGTTCTATATTGTATAAGAAAAAAATGATTTGAATAATTATAACTCTAATTCATCTGCTACTATCTAACTTAAACATGAGTTTTTAATGCCATATAAACTCGACTACTAACAAGTTAATTGGGCTAATAGTTGAGCTTGAGGTTATTACAAATTATATTAAAGCCAATCCGAATGTAACTTGGGGCATTACAAATGGTATCAGAGTCAATCTGAATGTACAGAAGTTGATGTGACTATAGTGTGCGACAAGGATGCCTCCATAAGGGGATTGGATGAGAAAACAAATAATTTAAAAAATTATAACTTAAATTTATGTATTATTAATTAACTTGAACTTAAGTTTTTAAGAATCGCTAATAGATTAATTGGGTCAGCAAGTGAGCTTAAAGTGTTATATCAGCAGATATAAAACATAAATATGTGCATCCCATCATTGTTAGAAGCATAATAATCTAATAAAATCCAAAGTGGATTGGTGCTGGCAAAATTGTAAACATAAAAATAAATGATTTTTCTTACAAAATTTTGATTGCATCCCTAAAGAAAAAGGACTTGCATGTGGTATGGCCAACATAATAATTGTGAGTTCTACTTATTTAGGAAGGTTAGGAGAAGATGTGTTTCAAGAGAGTAGAAAGGCTAGAAGAAAGACTTGTTTAAAGGGGAGCACCATTTTTCTCTTTTTTTATTTCTTTTCTTTTATATGTAATCGATCAAAACTTATCTTTTGATATTTTATATGTATATAAATTATAAAAACAAAATGGCTTATATATAATTTTTATGTGTGCATGTAAAATCTAAAATCTAAAGAAGGAATATTTATGTCGTTAGTTCTAAGAGAATGATACAAAGTTTTCTTGATTTTATCATCATTCAAAATTTATTGGCTAAAATAAACTTTTGATCTTTAAACATTCACTAAAAATTAATTTTGGTTCTCAAACTCTTTATTGTTACGGATTGATCCATTATGTTTTAAGAATATTATATTTTAATATTTTATTATATAATATTAGTTATAATTAATGAAATAACTAATAGGTCATCTTTATATGAATACATGTACTAATTGATAGGATGATATATTAGCTATTTTAGTAATTTTAACTAATTATATAAAATTGAACGTAGAGAAAAATATAACTCAAAATTAAGTTGAATAAAGAAAAAGGATTCACATAGCAAATCTTAATTAGTTTGAAATTAAGGTATTATTGTTATTATTGTTATCAAACGTTAAAGTTGTAACATTCTTAAAATATGAGGGATAATGGCCATAATTAAAAGTTTGAGGACCAAAATAAATTTTAAGTAAAAGTTTGAGGATCAAAAATATATTTTTACCAAAATTATTATTTTTCATAATGGATTATCAAAGATAAAGGTGGGCATAAGCCAAACAGCTATGGGCTGGACCAAGCCTAGCTAAAAATTTAGGAAAAGACTTTGTACATCGCATCCGGTGCAACAAATCTTACGTGAGCTGCACCATCTCTTTTTATTGGTTTACATATTCTATATGGCCTAACGCGATGGGATAGATAGAAGGGATCATGATTACGAATTTGTAAATGGTGTACTATTCTAATGAGATGGGATGGGATGGCTTGCCTTTCAAAAAAATATTAAAACATCCCAGTTATAAAATTACGACATCGTAGTTCTAAAATTATGACACCCATTCAAAAATATTAAGACAACTTTACGATATTTTAACGAAAAAAATTACGACACCAGTTATAAATTACGACACCATAGTTATAAAATTACGATACCCATTCAGAAAGCCAAAAAAATTTACGATACCAAGTTGTAAATTTATGACACCGTAATTATAAAATTACAATGCACATTCAAAAAATATGTCCGTACATAAATTCCAAAAAAAAAAAGCAAACTAATATTAATGCGTATCACGTCAAAATTTAAGATAACACCCTAGTTGTAAAATTACGACACCGTAGTTATAAAATTAAGACCCATGTTAAGAAAGTCAAAAAAAATTACGATATTCCAGTTATAAATTTACGACACCGTTGTTATAAAATTACGCCCATTCAAAAAACGTGTCTATACATAAATTTCAAAAAAAAGCTGAACGGGTATTAATGCACATCATGTCAAAATTTAAGATAACATCCCAGATATAAAATTACGACACCGTATTTATAAAATTAAGTCAGAAAGCCAAAAAAAATTACGACATCCCAGTTGTAAACTTATGACACCGTAGTTATAAAATTACAATACCATTCAGAAACATGCACTACAACTTGTATATAAATTCCAAAAAAAAGCTGAACAGTATTAATATACGTCACGTCAAAATTTAAGACGTTATCCCCGCTTCTTATTTCGTCCTATTACATCAAGCTATGTAGGATTATGTGGACCAATAAAAAAAGCGATATATTTATGTAAAATTTGCTGCACCGAAAATGATGTACAAGGACTTTTCCAAAAATTTAAGGGCTCAAGCAAGGATTATGGGCCTATAGAGCCTGAGCCAAGCCTGCATTTTTAGGTCTGTTCAATTTTTGAACGAGGTCCAACCCAGTCCAAAAATATACACATATTATTATTATATTTATAAATATTATATATATAATATTATATTTATAAATATATATATATATAGCTATATACTTTAATAAAAAGTAAAAATATTTGAAAGAATTCGTTGGTTAAAAAGATAAGGCTTTAACTATCTGACCAAATAAATACTACTTTATGGCACTCGAGTTTGGCTTTATGCACCATGCGTACATGCAGCGAGAACATTTTATTTCTATGACACTCATACAAGTACATTGTATTGAGGTGTGTGTGTAAGTTAGTCTCGGGCCTTTAGAAATTTTCAATGGATCAGACACAAATTAGCTATATATAACTTGACTTTATACATGATTTAGCCCAATCCGAGATCTTAATTAGGCTAATCTTTTTATCATCAGCAAGACTCGAATCTCGGTCCACTCTTATTCACGTCCATCTCTAATATGGACAACTTGCAATAAATTAAAAAAAAAATATTGATTACATAATGGCAGTGTGGGTTCACTTACCGTTCACAAAAATAAACATAAACAAACCAGTGGGAGTTAATTATGCTGTAGTCCTTGCAATCGGAAGCGCGGGCCCGTGTTTTGAAAGGGAAGGTCTCCTTTTTAGCTGGCGTCTTGGCTTGTTGAAAACCTCAAACATATTTACGTAACCAGCGGCTCGACTTGGTTTGTATGTTACAGCCGTGGTGATGGTAAACGTCGTCAGACTGTTTGCAAAGAAATTGTTCATCTCAAGAGAATCTGAAAAAGCTGCTTGCGTGGATGGCATGGTATTTTTTTCGGTGAGGCTTCAATTCTTTTTTAATTTCCTTCCTAGAGAAGCGATGATGCATGGATATGCTACGAGTAGAGAAAAGCTGATTTCTCTAGCATCCATTGAGCATAGCTAAGATTGAACTGCAGTTATTAGATCAAGTCATTTGATAGGCAGGCGTACGATCAGAAACGAGTCATTTGACAAAAGATTTTGTTGCTACAAATTTTTGTTTTTAGACTTGGGGATAAGATGGCGGTACATGTCAGAATCTAGATAGCGTTCTTTCGCCCTTGGGAACCTGCAAAACAGTGTCTTATCGCAAGGAAGGTGATGGACGATCCCCGCGAAAGATCCTTCAATGCCCAAATCAGTGGAAGATTTATGGCTTTACGGGCGATCCCCACGAAAGATCCTCCGATGCCCAATCAGTGAAAGATTCATAGCTTCATATATGAGGAGAAGGTTTTCTGAAGAGAAAAATGAAGAGGGGGTTAGAGTTTTCATCCAGAGGTTCCTCTCCCTAGAGCTCTTGGGACTTGATATTTATAAGGAGAGGATATGGTAAGTTGTTACCTGATTTTCGATGATTCATAATAAAAGTTAGGAGATGATAAGGCCGAAATGTCGTCTACCTTATCAGAAAGATTTATGATCCCGTGGGTCATAGAGAAGAGCCATATCAGGCTTCTATTTCCACTTATGAAAAATCACTTTGGGAAGGAGTTCCGAGATCTTCATGAGTCAATGATTTGATAACCGAGATATCTGGCATGGGCCGAGGATCAGCCAAAGAGGAGGGTCGGTTGCTAAGGGGGTCAGTCGAGTATATCTCGAATGCTGAGGTTCAGTTTGTGCCGAGGTTCGGAGAGGTAGCTCGGTGCCGCCAAAGTTCGAAAAGATAGCTCGGCCCTGCCGAGGTCCTAAAAATAGCTTGGCCTTGCAGAGGTTCAAAGAACGGACTCCTTCTGAGCATGGCACGTCATGTTAGTCGATTTGTGCAGAGACCGTTTTACCCCGCATCACTTGCCCCCACTCCCTAGTCCGAAGTTTGATTTCGGGCATAGAAAGTAGAGTCCTGATGGCTGCGTTTCATTGGCAGGACAAGATTTGAAGAGGCATGCCATAATGACGCAATTAATGATAAGTTGTCGCGCCTCCATCCTGGCCCGTCATACGAGAGGAGCCTCCTCGAGACTCAATCACAAACAGTTGGTGGAATGACACATGGTGAAGTCAGAGATCATGGCATCTACATCAAAGGCTTGCGGCTCTTAGGTTCTCTGTGATGACATTTTGTCTCCTCATGCAGCGGCTTTTAAAAAGGGAAGATTAATACCTTCTGTTACCACATCTTTTCAAACATTTGGCATTATCACTTCCGTCTGAGATTAAAATTTCTTAGTTGAAGACCATGGCTAGCTCTGTTTCCATACATTCTAAGAAGATGGAGCATCTGACTCGCGTAGCTTCAACCATGACTTCAACAGATCTGGAGAGGATTCACCACGAGTTCTGGATTCCCAGCGAATACCAACTACGAGTGTCGGGCCCCAAACAGAGGGTGATGGATGCACTTATAAATCTTTTGTACTTCAATGAATGAAATTTCTTTTTCTTCAATTATCATCTGTGCCTTGGCTTTTTTGCTTGCACTTTTCATATCTGCCACCAAGTAGTCATTTCCTCAGGATGCCATGCAATGATCAGGCTTAACTACTTAGGCTTCTTAGAAGCAATGTAGGGGCATTCTGACTGAAAGGCCTTAGAGTAGACTCGCAAATGTCTCAACCTAGCTGAAAGTTTGGAGAGACTATACAATGGACTTGGCTGTGGAGAAATCTAGATCATTCGAGTATTCAACCATGTGAGGTTCAGACAACTTTACGTACTCAATCTTGTCAAGATTCGAAGAAGATATGTACTCAACCATGCCGAGGTCCAAATAACTTTAAGTACTCGGCCTTGTCGAGGTTCAGAGAAGATATGTACTTAGCCGTATCGAGGTCCAAATAACTTTAAGTGCTCGGCCTTGCCAAGGTTCGGAGAAGATATGTACTCGGGCATGCCGAGATCCAAATAACTTTAAGGACCCAGTCTGTCAAGGTTCAGAGAAGATATGTACTCGGCCATGCCGAGGTCCAAATAACTTTAAGTACTCGACCTTACCAAGGTTCAGAGAAGTATGTACTTGGCCTTGCCAAGGCCCAAATAACTTTAAGTACTCGGCCCTGTCGAGGTTCAGAGAAGGTGTGTACTTGGCCTTGCTGAGGTCCAAATAACTTTAAGTACTCGGCCCTATCAAGATTCAGAGAATTTATGCGCTCAATCCTGTCGAGGTTTGAAGAATTTATGTGCTCGGCCCTACCAAGGTTTGGAGAACAATGTGCTCGGCCCTATTGAGGTTCAAAAAATTTATTAGGAAGGCCTCAGATCAATTAAGGATTTGGAGATAGGATCTGTTGGATCAGAGATTGGGAGAAACTTGATTCTCATAGGCATCTTAAAAGATAGTTATTCAAAGTGAAATCATTTGTGTGTACAGACAGTTTTATTTACATAGAGTAAAGTAATCAGCACTTAAGGGATACTTTACTGATGGTATACTCGAAGGTTGTCCAAGTTCCATATTCTAGGGACAGCTTTCCCATCAAGGTCTTGGAGCCGGTAGGTGCTGGGCCTGACGATCTCTACTGTTTGGTAGGGATCTTCCCAATTTGGGGCTAACTTTCCTTACTCCATCGGCTTAGAGACAGAGGCTTTGTGGAGTACCAAATTACCGAGAAGGGAGTACTTCCCTTTAACTCGGGAAGAATAATATCAGACCATGCATTGCTGGTATGCAGCCATCCGAACTTGAGCTTTTACTCGAACTTCTTCAATGAAGTCGAGGAGTACTTCCCTTTAACTCGGGAAGAATAATATCAGACCATGCATTGCTGGTATGCAGCCATCCGAACTTGAGCTTTTACTCGAACTTCTTCAATGAAGTCGAGGTTAGCTAGTAGTTGCTCATCGTTCGCTTCCTCAGAGTAGCTTTTAACCTTGGTTAGGGCAAGCCTATCTCGATCGGAATGACTACTTCGATGCTAAAGGCCATTCTGAATAGAGTTTCACCGGTTGGGATCCTTTGTGTTATTTAGTAGGCCCAAAGAACATGGTGAAGCTCGTTTGTCCATCTGTTGTGGGCCCTATTCAATCGGGCTTTCAACCCTTGTAGCAGAATTTGGTTGACTACCACTACCTCACCATTGTTTGTGGATAACCGATCGAGGTGAGCCGGTAACTGATGCCATGGTCTTCACAGAACTCTCAGAATCTCGGATTGTCGTACTGCCAATCGTTATCAATTATGATAACATGTGGAAGGCCAAACCGGCAGATGATTGACCGTCAGACGAAGTCTTTACTTGGGACTCGGTGATCTGGGCAACTGCTTCGACCTCAATCCACTTCGTGAAATAGTCGATGGCCACAAACAAAAATTTTCTCTGTCCGAAAGCGGGAGGAAACGGACCAAGGATGTCCATTCCCCACTTTGCAAAGGGCCAAGCAACTGCAATGGGCGTTAAAGACGCTGACGGAAGCCTTTGGATGTTTGAATGATGTTGGCATGAGTCACAAGCTCAGACAATGTCATCTGAATCCTTCATCATGGTGGGCAAGTATAACCTTGCCGGAGTCTTTGTGGCAGAGAGCTCGACTTCCCAAATGACCATCGCAGATGCCTTCATGAACCTCTCGCAGGGCATAATCGGCCTTTGACGGTCTGAGGCATTTGAGCAGCGGCATGGAGAAAGAGCGCTTGTAAAGTTGTCTATCATGCAGGATGTAGTGGGAGGCTTGCATCTTCAGCCTTCTAGCTTTCTTTCAGCTTGCTGGGAGGGTCCCATCTCTAAGATGTACTAGAATGGGGTCGATCCATGATGGCTCATCTTTGAGCTGCATCACAGAACCAGTATCTGCTATGCTGGGCCTTTCTAGGATTTTAAGGTGGAATTTCTATTCCATGTCCATGGAGTTGATGGTGGCCAATCTCGACTGCACATGAGTTTTCTGTTCTCGAAACTTGAATGATTTCAAGCTCGAGAAAGTCAGGTAGTATCTCACGTACCTTTTGCAAATATTGGACCATATTCAGTTTTTAGACTTCAAATTCTTCTCGCACATGTTCAGCCACCAGTTGGGAGTCAGTGTAGACATTCAGCCTTTTGACCTTCATGTTCCATGCAATTCGGAGTCCAGTGAGGAGGGCTTCATACTCGGTCTCATTGTTGAAAATCGGAAACCTGAAGCGGATGGCGTACTTGAGCATGACTCCATCCAAGCTTGTGAGAACCAGTCCTGCTCCAGAGCCAGCCATGCTGGAGGACCCATCTACATGTAGTAGCCATCGAGCTTCAGTTTTTCCTTATTCAGGGTCTTCCACTGTCGACTCATCCTCTGGAATTGTACATTCGAGAAGGAAATCTGTCGGAACTTCTGCCTTGATGGCGGGGCGAGGCTGGTAGTGTATGTCGTGCTCACTCAGCTCTACGGCCCACTTCACCATTCTCCCTAACACTTCTGGATGATGGAGGATTGCCTTAATCAGTTGTCGGTTAAAACCATCATGGTGTGTGCTTGAAAGTATAGGTGCAACTTCTGTATGGAGGTCACCAATGCGTATACCGACTTCTCAATCTTGGTGTATCTAATTTTGGCATCTCGAAGGAGTTTACTGACATAGTAGACCAGTTTCTGAACCTTATTCTCTTTTGGACCAGCACAGAGCTGACAGCATTCTTCGAGATGGTCAGATATAGATACAAAGGCTCCCCGAGCTTCGAGCTGCTGAGCAGTGGGGGCGAGCCAAGGTACTTCTTAAGATCCTCGAAGGATTTTTGGTAGCCAGGGGTCCATTGAAATTTCTTTACCAAATGGAGTGCCTTAAAGAAGGATTGGTACTTCTCAGCGGATCGAGAAAAGAAGCGGCTGAGGGCTGCTATTTGCCCGGTAAGGCACTGAACTTCTTTGACAGACCTAGGGGCACCATCTCTTGAAGGGCTTAGATCTTCTGGAGGTTTGCCTCGATGCCTCTTTGGAAGACCATGAACCTTAAGAACTTTTCCGAGCTTCCTCCAAAGGTGCACTTGATCGAGTTTAGCTTCATTTGATATTTCCTAATAGTGGCAAAGTTTTCCGCTAAATTAGATATATGCTGGGTAGCTTCTTTGCTTTTCACCAGCATGTTGTTGATGTTAACTTCCATATTCTGACCTATTTGGTCCTTGAACACTTTGTTGACCAGCCTCTGATAGGCTGCTCCAGCATTCTTCAGTCCGATGGCATAACTCGGTAGCAATAGGTACCCCTATCAGTGATAAAGGGAGTCTTTTCTTCATCTTTAGGGGCTATCTGTATCTAATTGTAGCCTGAGTAAGCATGTTGGGAATTGTATCATAAGGCCAATCATTTGATGATTGAGCTAATGTAAATAGCATATAAATTGATATATTGATAAAAGTTATTTAGCAGTTTATTCATTACAAGAATATTTTCTTAAAACTCCTAATAGTAATGAAGCCCTCGGGATCTTCCTTCACGATAAAGGAGGATTTATCTTTGAAGGTCCTCAAAAGAGTTCGCGATCAAATGATATACTATGACAGGGCCATAGTACTTGTTGGCCCAGATGGCAACCCAAGAGAGGGGGTGAATTGGATTCTCAAAAAAATTTGACTCTTTAAAACTATGTGTTGTGAAACAAATGAGATTGAGAGCAAGATAAATGCAAAGCACAAATAAAGAGATAGAGAAAGATAGAAAGTCAAGGCATGATAAATACAATGATTATATAGTGGTTCGGTGTATCTAACACCTACGTCCACTCCCAAGTATCACTTGGGTCCACACTATAATCCACTTGATTACAGTCGAGTTGTTTTACAAGCTCACAACTCAAAACTTATTGTTTCCCTCGGGATCACAATGAACCCAGTTGGTTTTCCAGGCTCACCAGCACACAACCCAACCACAAGCTATCCTTAGCTTGTACTGAGATATACTACCTCCACTAATTTAATCCCCCGATTGAACTAGCAAACAATAATGAAAAAAGAGTTTTGAATATACAGCAGCTCCTCAAATGAGCAAATAAACAATAAAATAAATAAGGATAAGAAAGTCTGTTTGAAGCTCTTTGAATGTATGCTTTTCTTCTTTTCTTCTTTTCTTCTTCTCCTTTGAAAAATTGAATTAGGGCCTCAGCTCAGATTCTTCACTAAAATTTGCAGATGAGAAGTTGAAGATTTGGGGCTTTGTTTTCTTTCTTCTAATGGTGGAAATCTCCTTGATTTGAACTTGAGAAGCTTGTGGATTTCTCTTTGAGCTTTCTGGAGTTGATGGATTTAAGCTTTGAGTCTTTCCTCTTTGATTTCTTCCTCAAGATTTTTGGATTTTTCAGTCTATTTTTTCTTCTTCTCTTCTTTTTTTTTTCAAACGGACGGTTTCCTCCTTTTTATATCTCTTAATCCAAGTTTAGGTGGGAAATATAGCCGTTTTGAGATGCTTGGAACTTTCTACACACAAAGAAAAATAGTCGTTAGAGGTTAGGTAAAAGAAATCTTACCGTTGGAGTCCGTTCTGATAAATGAAAATATGTTCCTAACAAGTTGGAGTCGGCTCAACTTTTCAGGTGTCGGCTCCAAATCGGGTATCCAAAAATAGCAAATAAAAGTTGTTGAGGAGTCGGCTCCGAGAAAGTTAAGTGTCGGCTCGTCGCTTTTAGGAGTCAGCTCCGCAATCCAAAAGTGTCGCTCCAAAAATGTTAATAAAAACACGCTCTCTGTTCTCAGGTTAGAGTCAGCTCCAGAAACTCAGGTGTCGGCTCCCGAACTCTCAGGTGTCAGCTCCCGAATTCTAGGTGTTGGCTTCAGAAACTGAAACAAAATATACTTCTCTGTATCTCAGGTTGGAGTTGGCTCCAAAACTCTGGGTGTCGACTCTAGACCGTGCCAAAAATCCAGAAATCTTTTGATACGCCTTGGGATCGGCTCCTGACTAGTTGGGTGTTGACTCCAAGTTCTGAACTTTAAAAAATTCTTTTAACATTTTGATTCAAAACTTATTTCTTTATCCTTTGATTGATTAAACATTTTTAATCCCTGAAACACTTATTAAATCTATCAGAAACACAGTGAATATACTCATGTCTTTATTAATCATCAAAATCAATAATTGGATCAACAGTACTATCAATTATAGGACGTTGTATATCATATTTGTTGGTTGTCCTCTTAACCAAGGAGTGTAGAGACACTGGTATGACATACAGGTGAAAGTGTAGGAGTACATTTCACCAAATGTGACTCATTTCTGGATACTCTGCTGTCAAAAGTTAATCCGAGAAGATATGGGTATAAGTATCCTTTAGACCTAAAGATCACAACCAGTGACTTGCAAGCAACTCATTGTACTTAGGTGTCGGACCACCTAAATTTCTAATCCAGCTACGAAAGGTTACTGGGTGCAGTCAAGTACTTGTGGTAGTCAGTTGTAGATCAAGATGAAATTTGACCTATTCCATTAAAAGGAGAAATGCTTGTGTTTCAATTTAGCAAGACCTTAGCCAAGGTACTTCATGTGAAGGTCACATGATCACTAAAGTTGAAATCACTATATGGATTTGCTGTTTAGAGTTGACAGGCTCTTAAGTCATCCTTAGCATTTGTGGTCAAAGGATGAATTATACGGTAACTATTTCTTAGGGTTCTTAGAGTTTGCTCAGCAACTCTTTGACCTATCTGGACGTCAGGTTCCATTGCTAGATGGGCACATCGATTAGTATAGAAAGTTGTTCCTATGCTACCGACTTAGGTTCGAACCTAGAGAGTCACATGCATAGAAGTTTCCTAGGATGATCTATTTGCTGATCAACAATCGAGAATCATATATGATTTAATTAATCAATTTGATTGATTGAATTATCTCAATTAGGTTAAGTACAAATGAATAAGATTAAATTTGGTTTAAATCTATTAGAAGGACTAATTAATTTCAAATATTGATTTGAAATTAGACTTGATTTGGATTTAAAGAGATTCAGGACTAGACAATTTGATTTGGGCTAGGACCATGATCTATGTAGGTTCAGTCCAATAAATTCAAACCAGCTTAAACCAAAACCCGAACCCAAACCCCTCACAAAAGGATCTCAAATGATGAGATAACTTGATTAAATTCTCATATAGAATTTAATATATTAAGTTAATCTTCTTCAAATCGTTTCCATTGGAATTCTAAGTGTTAGAATTCATGTGAAATTAATGTACCTCTTTGAATTAACCAACGATGGAATTCTAAGGGTTAGAATTCACATCTCTTTGGTTTTCACTTAACATCAGAATTAACCAAACGTTGCATCTCTTTGGTTTTCACCGAACGTCAAAATTAACCAAACGCTGTGTCTCTTTGGTTTTCACCGAACGATAGAATTCTAAGTGTTAGAATTCAATGGGCTAAAGGCTACATTGAGCCTATAAATTAGAGGAGATTCTTCACCAGATCATAGAACATAACACATGATATGTTGTGGATTGAAATTCTAAAGAGTTAGAACTTAAAATCTTAGTGTGATTCTGGTGTTAGCAAAGTTTAGTGGATCTTGGAGGAAGATTCAAGTGGGAGGATTCAAGATCAGCAAATTATTTTTCCGCAAGCTAGCACTATCGAAAATTCGATCATTCGGGGCTTCGCGTGGACAATACTAGAGGCCGAACGATTGAACGGCTGCAGAGCATAAAGGATTTATCTACTTTTCTTAAGGTAAGTGATTTGATTCCTAAATCTTAAGGCAGGCTTCAAGACGAGTAGTATGACTTCTCATCTTGAAGATCAAGATATGATCTTGATGTTTTTATTTATATGCATAATTTAGATCAAACGATCCTATAGTAAAGGCAAAGATATAATCTTAATGCATATTAGATAGATTAATATTTAATCTTTAAGTTTTTGCATTGATAATTGTTATCAAATTTTAAATATGCATGCCTCGGAGATTGTTTCTCCCAACAAAGCATCCATGAATGTCAGCATTTGATGACCGGATGTAGAATCCACCAGCTGATCAATCCTCAGCAAGGTGAAACTATCCTTCGGACAAGTCTTGTTGAGGTCTGTGAAGTTAATGCAAATTCGTTACTTGCCGTTCGCCTTCTTCACTATGACTATGTTCACCAACCAGCTCAGGTAATTTATCTTCCAGATGAAGCCTGCTTTGAGGAGCTTGTCGACCTTTTCCTCAATTGCTTTCTGACGCTTGAAGGTAAAACTTCTCTTCTTTTGCTTTACTGGCCTAAATGTCTCATCCATGTTGAGACGATGGACGAGGACATCCGGACCGATTCTCAGCATGTTTAAGGTGGACCAGGCGAAAACATCGGCGTTTTTGCGCAGGAAGTCTATCACGTCCTGCCAAGGCTTCCCTTTTAACTGTGACCCAATCTGAATGATTCAATCGGGCCAATTCTTCTCAAGTGGGACTTCTTCAAGCTCTTCGACATGTTCCCTCTTTGCTCGGTAAAATCTTCCGGAGCATCAACCCCATCGACCTCTGGCCTTCGAGACTGAAGGTCGGCGACAAAGCAGTATCGAGCGGCTAGGCTACCTCGGACTACTCCTATGCCCCACTCCATGGGAAACTTCATAGAGAGGTGCGGAATATAAATCACCGCTCCGATGGATACTTGCCTCGGTCTTTCAAGGATGGCATTGTATGGTGACTAAAGCTTGGTCACAAGAAAGTCCATGTAGATGATCTTCGTGCAGGACCATTCGTCGGCCCAGACCATCATAGTGGACACCCCTTCTGGTATAATAACATCATCGATGAACCCCTTCAATGTGGAGTCCATCATTCGGAGGTCTTCTGTTCTTAAACCCATTCTCACAAAGGCAACAAAGTAGAGAACATTAACAAAGCTTCCACTATCAACGAGAACTCGATGTACATCATAATTTTGCATATTTAAAGATACAATAAGTGCATCGCCTTGGGGGTATTATATCCCATGAAGGTCCTTTCTCAAAAATGTGAGTTCCTCACACTTGACCTTTTTAGACGAAGGTAGCTCCTCATTTGACCGACCGTCAGATGAATCGACCATAGCGATCATGTGCATGTTGTTGGCCACTGGCGGGTTTAGTGGGGGCTGCTGTCGAAGCTCGGGCAGATGCTCTACTCTAGCATCTACCTCCGAGGGTCATCGGTAGCGCTCAAGTCTTACTGCTCAATCTTCTACTTAGTTACCAGCATTCCTCGGTATCATACTCGTGGTCGCAGTGATACCTGCAATACTTGGTCATAGCTCTCCAGATCGAATTGCCTTGACGAGGCTTTGGCCGAGAGAGTTGGTGCTCTATCTCCATAAGAATTTAAGCCTAGGGCATGTTGAGGAGTAAACCGGTTGAACCTCCGCACTGGGCTTCGAGAGCATTGCCTAAGTGGCGGAGTTCTTGGTCGGGGCAGGCTCGCAGGGCGAGCCGATCGGCTTTTTTCGAGCTTTTTGTTTCCTTCTTTTTTGATTGTTTTGCTCGTGCCAGTCTTCTTGATTCTTTGACCCTGGCATATTTATCGGCCAGGGCCATCATGTCGGAGAGACTTCGCGGGTAGTTAACCCCTATCGTTAAGTAGAAGTCTTTCTCTTTTGATACTCCATCCGCTAGGACGGACATAGCCACCTCATGATTGAGGTAGTTGACTTTCAGCATGGCTATATTGAAATGGCCTAAGAAACTCTTCAAGGACTCTCCCTCTTGCTACTTTATCTCAGAGAGGGAGTCTGACCTTTGTCGGTAATGGCAACTGCTAACGAACTGGATGGTAAAGGACCAGCCAAATTCGTCAAAAGAATCAATCGAGTTCGGCTTTATTGTGTCAAACCATACTCTAGCGGGTCCTCTAAGGGTCGAGGGGAAGGCCCAACAAAATCGCATCTGAAGCTCCATGGAATAGCATGATCGACCGGAAGCTGCTTAGATGGTCATCAGGGTATGTTGTCCCGTTGTATGGCTCTAAGGTAGGGAGTTTGATGTGCAGCGAGACAGCCTCACTCATAATTCTCATGGCGAAGGGAGGACCCTGCTCCACCCATGGCTCCGGTAGGGAGGCATATTTCATAGTGTCCAGTTTTAGGCGTATCTCCTAGATCTTCTGCACCATCACCTCATTTCAAACAGTCGGAGAGGCTGGGCGGGAAAATTGAGGCCTTTGTGTCGAATCATGATGGAAAGAAATCAAAAATAGGGAGCGGGGCCGAGGGAGGCTCCTATCTTTGGCTTTTGGCGGAATAGGCTCTGCTTCCTCCTCGTGGCTAGGCTACTGTGGGAGACTCGTAGCCTCGAACAAGTTGGGTAGAGGAGCTGTCGGTTGAATCGGTGCAGCTACTCCGCCAAGATATTGGTTGGGCGCAGTTGGGAGAGGGATTCTATGGAAGCCATGCGCCAATGCTTGAACTTGTTGGACCAATGTACTAAATTGGTCCTGAGTAACGGGGGTTGCGAGTGGTGGCGGAGCATCAGGCCAAGGTGATTGTAAAGATGCTATGTTCTATGAGGGATCAAGCCTCTGAGAGGCGGCCTGATCGGATGCATCTATGACTACCCTCTTATGATTTACCATGGTTTTCTCCTCTTTTGAAACCTTTTCTCTTGAGATTTCAAGTTATGGGGACTTAAGGTCCTTCCTCTAGTGCCAATCTGTTGCAGCAAATTTTCGTTCTTTGACTTGGGAATGAGGTGGAAACGCATATCAGGATTTGAATGACGTTCTCTCATCCTTGAGGACTTGCAAAACAGCACTCTATCGCATGAAAGGTGGTGGGGGATCACCACGAAGGACCCTCCGACACCCAAGTTATGGAAGATTCACTGCTTCAAATATGAGGAGAAGGTTTTCTGAAGAGGAAAATGAAAAGGAGGTTAGGGTTCTCATCCAGAGGTTCCTCTTCTTAGGGCTCTTGGTGTCTGATATTTATAGAGAGAGGATATGGTAAGTTGTTACCTGATTTTCTGCTATTCATGATGAAAGTTGGTAGGTGATAAGGCCGAAATGTCGTCTACCTTATCAAGGGGATTCGTGATCCTGTGGGTCATATAGAAGAGCCATATTAGGCTCCTATTTCCACTTATGAAAAATCACTTTGGAAAAGAGTTCCGAGATCTTCGTGATTCGGTGATTTGATAACTGAAATATCCGACGTAGGCCAAGATCGGCAAAAGAGGAGGATCAGTTGTTGAGGGGGTCGGCCAAGTATATCCCGAATGATGAGGTTCAGTTTGTCGAGGTTAAGAGAGATAGCTTGCCTCTGTCGACGTTCGGAGAGATAGCTCGGCTCCGTCGAGGTTTCACTACAACATAAGAACAGAATAGCGACGAAAATTAGCGATGGATCTACATTGGTAGTAAATAGCTTCGGATCAATGAGTAAAATAATAAAAAATGATTATTTTAGCGACGAACAATTTTCGTTGCTAACAAAAAAATTTAGCGTTAAATTAGGGACAAAAATTTTTCGTCGCTAACAATAGCGACGGATTTTTGCCGTCGCTAAAAATTTTTTGTTGCTATTGTTAGCTATAGATAATTTTCGTTGCTAAAAAATATTTAAATATTAAATTAGTGATAAAAATTTTCATTGCTAAACTCTCTAATATTAGTGATAAATTTTCGCCGCTATCATTAAGAGGCGTCATCTTTATTGTCTGCCTCCCGTGGATGCTCTTTTGACCATTCGTCTTCAATAAAAGACGGAGCGGCGTCATTCGTTGACCTATTGGGCCATTCGCTCGTTACTGTAGTTTTCTAGCCACGTTATCATAAGATTGCTGTAGCTAACAAGTGTGTTGCTGCAACATTCTGTGCACTTAATTAACTTCAGAGGTGCATTTTCTGGCAAAATTATTCAAGATCTCAAGATTATTCCTGGACATTTCTTTCATTAATCTAATGTTTTCTGATGGGACCAGTTGACCCCATAGAGAATAAAAGACAATAATTTTTGAACGGCCCACCTTGACAGCGGCGTCAGTCTCAACGTTGGTTGCGTCCCACCTCGGCCTCGGCAATCGGCCTCGCCCCGCTCGGCCACCTCGGCTCCAAGGCCGACAGCTTCAAGGCCGGCACCTCCAAGGCCGGCACCTCCAAGGCCGACACCTCCAAGGCTGGCACCTCCATGGCCGACGCCTCCAAGACCGACACCCGGCACTTCCCAGTCGGCCCCGGCACCTCCCAGCCGACCCCAGCATCTTCCTAGCTGGTCCCCTACGTCTCCAAGCTGGCCGGTCCCGGCACCTTCCTAGCCGGCCCGGCATCTTCCTAGCCGGCCCCCTACGCCTCCAGCTAGGCGGCCCCGGCACTTCCTAGCCGGCGCCCTACGTCTCCAAGCTGGCCGCCCCGGCACCTTCCTAGCCGGCCCGGCATCTTCCTAGCCGGCCCCTACGCCTCCAAGCTAGGCGGCCCCGGCACTTCCCAGCCGCCCCCTACGTTCTCCAAACCCGCCGAGTCGACCCCGACCCTTCCTGGTCGGCCCTTCTAGCCCCGGCGTCTCCAAGCCCGCCGAGTCGGCCCCGGCCATTCCTGACCGGCCCCTCTCCGCCCTGGCATCTTCGAGTTCTCCAAGCCCGCCGAGTCAGCCCCGGCCATTCCTGGCCAGCCCTCTCGGCCCCGGCTTCTCCAAGCCCGCCGAGTCGGCCCCGACCATTCCTGGCCTGTCCCGCCCCGGCACTTCCTGGCCGGGGAGGTCGGCCCCGGCCACCCCTGGCCAGCCGGGTTCAGCCTCGACTCCCCCGGGAGGGTCAAGTGTCCCAGTTCTCCCCAGCATGGCCCCAGCAGTTCAAGAAACCGCCTCTTTGACTCGCGCCGCCTGACAATGCCAGGTCCACCTACTACTGGCCACGTTGTTGATGGGACTAGACCCAACTACCCAACAGTCCCACTGGCTGATGGGACTTAGCCCACCAACCGCCGCTTTCTCCTTTCCGATGAGACAAGACCCACCAACCAGCACAGATTCACGCAACTGAACTCCGCAGACATTCCCTCTCACGAAATCCCATGTGATCATGCCAGGGTCAACCCCTATAAAAAGGTGAATCCACCCAGTAAACATGTATGCGTGATAATCCCCAAAATCGCTGCCTTAGCATTCAGGAAGGAATCCCTCCTCCCTGAGACCTCCTTTTCATACTAAAAAGGGCTCACTCGAGCCCCTTTCAGCTGTGACCTCAGTTGCTAACTTGGGCGTCAGAGGGTCCCATCGGAGAACCCTCTCCGATCCTGACTTTTCTGCAGGTAACCTGGTGAAGAAGAGCCTAGAAAGCATCCGTTCCCGACGTCCAGGATAGGTGATTGAGCGTCATCATATTGGCGCGCTAGGAAGGGGATAAGAAAAAGTAGCGAACGTTCTCCCTGCGCTACATCTCGGTAGGCGAGACTCTCTCCCCTCTTCTCTTCGAGAAGCCATGGTGGTGACGCAAGCTCAGGATGCCTCCGTCAGCTGTCCAGCGGGGCTCTCCCCGCCAACTAGGCAGCAGGAGGCCAATCCCCCTACTACCAACCCTCCAGTTGCCTGCCCACCGCCGGAGGCCGTTGATCAAACAACGGAGTGGCTGGCGACTCTTTCCCAGCAAGTCCAGAATCTCACCGCCATGGTCCACGGGCTCCACAACAATAGTCTGTGGCCACCCAGCATCAGACTGCTCCCCCCGCCAGTCAACAGTCGGCGAGGGGAGGTTCTCCTCGTGGGAGGCCGGTCGGCGAGAGACCGGCCGACGTCAGGTTTCCCCTAGGAAGCCTCGATGCGAGCCCTCCAACCGGCCACGGTCCCCTGACCACGGCCCCAACAAATTTCCTCCCAAGCCACATCATCACGAGGAACCCAGGCGGAAGTCCCGACTTCCGTCTCCATCTCCTTCTGCTCTTCTTCTTCTTCTTCCTCCGAGCCATCTCGGAGGGCCCCGACGATCAGCCGCCAGACGGAGGAATGCCTGGAGGAGTACAACAGGTGCCTCGACGAGCTCGCCAAGAAGATCAACCATCAGCCGGAGGAAGAGTTCGACACTCGTCCTCCTTACACCTGCCGGATATTGGAGAACCAGTCCCCTCCAGGTTCCGCTTCCCTCAGATAGACCCGTACGATGGTACGATGGATCCTCTCGATCATCTCGAGAGTTATAAAGCAATGATGCAAATCCAGGGCGCTTCAGACGCCCTTCTCTACAAAGCCTTCCCCGCTACCCTGCGGAAGGCCGCCCGTGCATGGCACTCACGCCTGCCCCCTCACAGCATCGACTCCTTCCGGGAGCTAGAGAAAGCCTTTATGGCACACTTAGACGCCTGCGGCGAATCCCAAGGGTAGCCGACAGTCTTTTCTCTGTCCGTCAGAAGGAGGGAGAGTCTCTGCGGGACTTTGTGTCCCGGTTCAAGGCCGCCACCCTCGAGGTCTATCATCTGATGACGCGATGGCAGCACTGGCGTTGAAGCGGGGACTCCTCCCTTCCCGCTTCACTTTCTCCTTGGATAAGAAGCCCCCAAGCTCTTATTCCGATCTCCTCCTCCGAGATCAGAAATACATCCGCGCGGATGAAGCCGACTTCACCCGCCAGGAATCTTAAGAAGCTCCAGCCACAAGCACGCTCGCCCGAGCCAGCGGGCCCCCTCGACATAGGTGAGCTGACCCACCTCGTCATTCCGAGAACAGGCATCGGAGTCCCGTCCCCGACGAGAGTAAGTTCACGCCTCTTCTAGCCCCTCGATCCCATTCTGATGGAGATCGAGGGTGAGCCTTATCTTCAACGACCTCCTCCCATGAAGAAAGGTCCCCCCATGACAAGAGCCGCTACTGCCGTTTCCACTGGGATTACGGCCACGATACCGATAGCTGCTACAACCTGAAGAGGGCCATCGAGGAGCTTATTCAACGGGGCTACCTCGGCAAATATGTCCAAAAGACGTCGCAGCCACTGTCGGCCCTCATGGGGCCCCCGCCTGTCCAAGCCCCGGTCGACAATGCCCCACTGAGTGGATGGTCGAAATGGTGTCCTGGGGATCAGCCTCTGCACCTAAACGGCCGAGAGGGGAGGAGGCGACGAACAATGTAATCCCTGGGGGGGACCTACTGGAGTTGGGAATGTAAACAATGAAGTGTCGTCGTCTCTATGACGATCGCCAAGCACCCTGTAAAAAGGATATTAGTTGATAGTGGCAGCTCAGCTGACATTTTTACTTATGACGCTTTTGTTCGAATGGATTATCTGTGGACTCTCTCCAACCTGTGGCGGCCCCGTTAGTCGGGTTTACAGGGGACTCCGTAAGGGTCGAAGGTGAAATACCTCTGCCTGTGACAGCCGGGACACCACCATGCCAAAGCACTGTGATCATGAAGTTCCTGGTCATAAGGGTCCCCTT
>UESW01001918.1:84997-156354 GCA_900491605.1 Calamus simplicifolius | reverse complement strand
AGAAGTTGGTGTGAACTATAGTGTGCGACAAGGATGCCTCCATAAGGGGATTGGATGAGAAAAAAATAATTTAAAAAATTATAACTTAAATTTAGGTATTATTAATTAACTTGAACTTAATTTTTAAGAATCGCTAATAGATTAATTGGGTCAGCAAGTGAGCTTAAAGTGTTATATCAGCAGATATAAAACATAAATATGTGCATCCCATCATTGTTAGAAGCATAATAATCTAATAAAATCCAAAGTGGATTGGTGCTGGCAAAATTGTAAACATAAAAATAAATGATTTTTCTTACAAAATTTTGATTGCATCCCTAAAGAAAAAGGACTTGCATGTGGTATGGCCAACATAATAATTGTGAGTTCTACTTATTTAGGAAGGTTAGGAGAAGATGTGTTTCAAGAGAGTAGAAAGGCTAGAAGAAAGACTTGTTTAAAGGGGAGCACCATTTTTCTCTTTTTTTATTTCTTTTCTTTTATATGTAATCGCTCAAAACTTATCTTTTGATATTTTATATGTATATAAATTATAAAAACAAAATGGCTTATATTAATTTTTATGTGTGCATGTAAAATCTAAAATCTAAAGAAGGAATATTTATGTCGTTAGTTCTAAGAGAATGATACAAAGTTTTCTTGATTTTATCATCATTCAAAATTTATTGGCTAAAATAAACTTTTGATCTTTAAACATTCGCTCAAAATTAATTTTGGTTCTCAAACTCTTTATTGTTACGGATTGATCCATTATGTTTTAAGAATATTATATTTTAATATTTTATTATATAATATTAGTTATAATTAATGAAATAACTAATATGTCATCTTTATATGAATACATGTACTAATTGATAGGATGATATATTAGCTATTTTAGTAATTTTAACTAATTATATAAAATTAAACGTAGAGAAAAATATAACTCAAAATTAAGTTGAATAAAGAAAAAGGATTTACAAATCTTAATTAGTTTGAAATTAAGGTATTGTTGTTATTATTGTTATGTTAAAGTTGTAACATTCTTAAAATATGAGGGATAATGGCCATAATTAAAAGTTTGAGGACCAAAATAAATTTTAAGTAAAATTTGAGGATCAAAAATATATTTTACCAAAATTATTATTTTTCATAATGGACTATCACAGATAAAGGTGGGCATAAGCCAAACAGCTATGGGCTGGACCAAGCCTAGCTAAAAATTTAGGAAAAGACTTTGTACACCGCATCCGGTGCAACAAATCTTACGTGAGCTGCACCATCTCTTTTTATTCGTTTACATATTCTATATGGCCTAACGCGATGGGATAGGATAGAAGGGATCATGATTACGAATTTGTAAATGGTGTACTATCTCTAATGATATGGGATGGGATGGCTTGCCTTTCAAAAAAATATTAAAACATCCCAGTTATAAAATTACGACATCGTAGTTCTAAAATTATGACACCCATTCAAAAATATTAAGACAACTTTATGATATTTCAACGAAAAAAATTACACACCCCAGTTGTTAAATTACGACACCATAGTTATAAAATTACAATACCCATTCAGAAAGCTAAAAAAAATTACGATACCAAGTTGTAAATTTATGACACCGTAATTATAAAATTACACACACATTCAAAAAAATGTCCGTATATAAATTCCAAAAAAAAAGCAAACTAATATTAATGCGTGTCACGTCAAAATTTAAGATAACACCCTAGTTGTAAAATTACGACACCGTAGTTATAAAATTAAGACCCCATTAAAAAGTCAAAAAAAATTACGACATTCCAGTTATAAATTTACGACACCGTTGTTATAAAATTACGCCCATTCAAAAAACGTGTCTATACATAAATTTCAAAAAAAAGCTGAACGGGTATTAATGCACATCATGTCAAAATTTAAGATAACATCCAGATATAAAATTACGACACCGTATTTATAAAATTAAGTCAGAAAGCCAAAAAAAATTACGACATCCCAGTTGTAAACTTATGACACCGTAGTTATAAAATTACAATACCATTCAGATATAAATTTCAAAAAAAAGCTGAACAGGTATTAATATACGTCACGTTAAAATTTAAGACGTATCCCCGCTTCTTATTTCGTCCTATCACATCAAGCCATATAGAATTCATGTGGATCAATAAAAAAAAGGTATATTCTATGAAGGATTACTGCACCGAAAATGATGTACAAAGACTTTTCCAAAAATTTAAGGGCTCAAGCAAGGATTATGGGCCTATAGAGCCTGAGCCAAGCCTGCATTTTTAGGTCAGTTCAATTTTTGAACGAGGTCCAACCCAGTCCAAAAATATACACATATTATTATTATATTTATAAATATATATATATATAATATTATATTTATAAATATATATATTATATAGCTATATACTTTAATAAAAAGTAAAAATATTTGAAAGAATTCGTTGGTTAAAAAGATAAGGCTTTAACTATCTGACCAAATAAATACTACTTTATGGCACTCGAGTTTGGCTTTATGCACCATGCGTACATGCAGCGAGAACATTTTATTTCTATGACACTCATACAAGTACATTGTATTGAGGTGTGTGTGTAAGTTAGTCTCGGGCCTTTAGAAATTTTCAATGGATCAGACACAAATTAGCTATATATAACTTGACTTTATACTTGATTTAGCCCAATCCGAGATCTTAATTAGGCTAATCTTTTTATCATCAGCAAGACTCGAATCTCGGTCCACTCTTATTCACGTCCATCTCTAATATGGACAACTTGCAATAAATTAAAAAAAAAATATTGATTACATAATGGCAGTGTGGGTTCACTTACCGTTCACAAAAATAAACATAAACAAACCAGTGGGAGTTAATTATGCTGTAGTCCTTGCAATCGGAAGCGCGGGCCCGAGTTTTGAAAGGGAAGGTCTCCTTTTTAGCTGGCGTCTTGGCTTGTTGAAAACCTCAAACATATTTACGTAACCAGCGGCTCGACTTGGTTTGTATGTTACAGCCGTGGTGATGGTAAACGTCGTCAGACTGTTTGCAAAGAAATTGTTCATCTCAAGAGAATCTGAAAAAGCTGCTTGCGTGGATGGCATGGTATTTTTTTCGGTGAGGCTTCAATTCTTTTTTAATTTCCTTCCTAGAGAAGCGATGATGCACATGGATATGCTACGAGTAGAGAAAAGCTGATTTCTCTAGCATCCATTGAGCATAGCTAAGATTGAACTGCAGTTATTAGATCAAGTCATTTGATGGCAGGGGTACGATCTGAAACGAGTCATTTGACAGAAGATTTTGTTGCTGTAAATTTTTATTTTTAGACTTGGGGATAAGATGGTGGTACATGTCAGAATCTGGATAGCGTTCTTTCGCCCTTGGGAACCTGCAAAACAGTGTCTTATCGTAAGGAAGGTGATGGACGATCCCCACGAAAGATCCTTCAATGCCCAAATCAGTGGAAGATTTATGGCTTTACGGGCGATCCCCAAGAAAGATCCTCCGACGTCCAAGTCAGTGAAAGATTCATAGCTTCATATATGAGGAGAAGGTTTTTTGAAGAGGAGAATGAAGAGGGGGTTGGAGTTTTCACCCAGAGGTTCCTCTCCCTAGAGCTCTTGGGACTTGATATTTATAAGGAGAGGATATGGTAAGTTGTTACCTGATTTTCGATGATTCATAATAAAAGTTAGAGATGATAAGGCCGAAATTTCGTCTACCTTATCAGAAAGATTTGTGATCCCGTGGGTCATAGAGAAGAGCCATATCAGGCTTCTATTTCCACTTATGAAAAATCGCTTTGGGAAGGAGTTCCGAGATCTTTATGAGTCAATGATTTGATAACCGAGATATCTGGCGTGGGCCAAGGATCGGCCAAAGAGGGGTCGGTTGCTAAGGGGGTCAGTCAAGTATATCTCGAATGCTAAGGTTCAATTTGTGCCGAGGTTCGGAGAGGTAGCTCGGCGCCGCCAAGTTCGAAAAGATAGCTCGGCCCTGCTGAGGTCCTAAGAAATAGCTTGGCCATGCCGAGGTTCAAAGAACAGACTCCTTCTGAGCATGGCAGTTGGCAGGTCGTAGCCTAAGGGTGGGGCCCACCGTCATGTTAGTCGATTTATGCAGAGACCGTTTTACCCCGCATCACTTGCCCTCCACTCCCTAGTCCGAAGTTTGATTTCGGGCATAGAAAGTAGAGTCCTGATGGCTGTGTTTCATTGGCAGAGACAAGATTCGAAGAGGCATGCCATAATGACGCAATTAATGATAAGCTGCGCGCCTCCATCCTGACCCGTCAGACGAGAGGAGCCTCTCGAGACTCAATCACAAACAGTTGGTGGAATGACACATGGTGAAGTCAGAGATCATGGCATCTACATCAAAGGCTTGCGGCTCTTAGGGTTCTCCGTTGATGACGTTTTATCTCCTCATGCAGCGGCTTTAAAAAGGGAAGATTAATACCTTCTGTTACCACATTTTTTCAAACATTTGGCATTATCACTTCCGTCTGATATTAAAATTTCTTAGTTGAAGACCATGGCTAGCTCTGTTTCCATACATTCTGAGAAGATGGAGCATCTGACTCGCGTAGCTTCGACCATGACTTCAACGGATCTGGAGAGGATTCACCACGAGTACTGGATTCCCAGCGAATACCAGCTACGAGTGTCGGGCCCTAAACATAGGGTGATGGATGCACTTATAAATCTTTTGTACTTCAATGAATGAAATTTCTTTTTCTTCAATTATCATTTGTGCCTTTGCTTTTTTGCTTGCACTTTTCATATCTGCCACCAAGTAGTCATTTCCTCAGGATGCCATGCAATGATCAGGCTTAACTACTTAGGCTTCTTAGAAGCAATGTAGGGGCATTCCGACTGAAAGGCCTGAGAGTAGACTCGCAAATGTCTCAACCCAGCTGAAAGTTTGGAGTGACTATAAAATGGACTTGGCTGTGGAGAAATCTAGATCATTCGAGTATTCAACCATGTCGAGGTTCAGACAACTTTACGTACTCAATCTTGTCGAGATTCGAAGAAGATATGTACTCAGCCATGCCGAGGTCCAAATAACTTTAAGTACTCGGCCTGTCGAGGTTCAGAGAAAATATGTACTTAGCCGTATCGAGGTCCAAATAACTTTAAGTACTCGACCTTGCCAAGGTTCGGAGAAGATATGTACTCGGGAATGCCGAGGTCCAAATAACTTTAAGTACCCAGTCCTATCAAGGTTCAGAGAAGATATGTACTCGGCCATGCCGAGGTCCAAATAACTTTAAGTACTCGACCTTACCAAGGTTCAGAGAAGGTATGTACTTGGCCTTGTTGAGGTCCAAATAACTTTAAGTACTCGGCCCTGCTAAGGTTCAGAGAAGGTATGTACTTGGCCTTGCTGAGGTCCAAATAACTTTAAGTACTCGGCCCTATCGAGATTCGGAGAATTTATGCGCTCGGCCTGCCGAGGTTTGAAGAATTTATGTGCTCGGCCCTGCCGAGGTTTGGAGAACAATGTGCTCGGCCCTACTGAGCTTCAAACAATTTATTAGGAAGGCCTCAGATCAATTAAGGATTTGGAGATAGGATCTGTTTGATCAGAGATTAAGAGAAACTTGGTTCTCATAGGCATCTTAAAAGATAGTTATTCAAAGTGAAATCATTCGTGTGTACAGAGAGTTTTATTTACAGAGAGTAAAGTAATCAGCACTTAAGGGATACTTTACTGATGGCATACTTGAAGGTTGTCCGAGTTCCATATTCTAGGAACAACTTTCCCATCAAGGTCTTGGAGCCGGTAGGTGCTGGGCCTGACGACCTCTACTATTTGGTAGGGATCTTCCCAATTTGAGGCTAACTTTCCTTACTCCATTGGCTTAGAGACCGAGGCTTTGTGGAGTGCCAAATTACCGAGAAGGAAGTACTTCCCTTTAACTCGGGAAGAATAATATCAGACCATGCATTGCTGGTATGCAGCCATCCGGACTCGAGCTTTTACTTGAACTTCTTCAATGAAGTCGAGGTTAGCTCGTAGTTGCTCATCGTTCACTTCCTCAGAGTAGCTTTTAACCCTTGGTTAGGGCAAGCCTATCTCGATCGGAATGACTACTTCGATGCTGAAGGCCATTCTGAATAGAGTTTCACCAGTTAGGATCCTTTGTGTTATTCAGTAGGCCCAAAGAACACGATGAAGCTCGTTTGCCCATCTGTTGTGGGCCCTATTCAATCGGGCTTTCAACCCTTGTAGCAGAATTTGGTTGACTACCACTGCCTCACCATTCGTTTGTGGATAACCGATCGATGTGAGCCGGTAACTGATGCCATGGTCTTCATAAAACTCTCAGAACCTCGGATTGTCGTACTGTCAATCGTTATCAGTTATGATAACATGTGGAAGGCCAAACCGGCAGATGATTGACCATCAGACGAAGTCTTTGCTTGGGCCTCGGTGATCTGGGCAACTGCTTCGGCCTCAATCCACTTCGTGAAATAGTCGATGGCCACAAACAGAAATTTTCTTTGTCCGAAAGCGGGAGGAAACAGACCAAGGATGTCCATTCTCCACTTTGCAAAGGGCCAAGCAGCTGCAATGGGCGTTAAAGACGTTGATGGAAGTCTTTGGATGTTTGAATGATGTTGGCACGAGTCGCAAGCTCAGACAATATCATCTGAATCCTTCATCATGGTGGGCCAGTATAACCTTGCCGGAGTCTTTGTGGCAGAGAGCTCGACTTCCCAAATGACTGTCGCAGATGCCTTCATGAACCTCTCGCAGGGCATAATCGGCCTTTGATGGTCTGAGGCATTTGAGCAGCGGCATGGAGAAATAGCGCTTGTAAAGTTGTCCGTCATGTAGGATGTAGTGGGAGGCTTGCATCTTCAGCCTTCTAGCTTTCTTTCAGTCTGCTGGGAGGGTCCCATCTCTAAGATGTACTAGGATGGGGTCGATTCATGACGGCTCATCTTTGAGCTGCATCACAGAACCAGTATCTACTATGCTGGGCCTTTCCAGGATTTTAAGGTGGAATTTCTATTCCATGTCCATGGAGTTGATGGTGGCCAATCTCGACAGAAGAACTGCACATGAGTTTTCTGTTCTCGAAACTTGAATGATTTCAAGCTCGGGAAAGTCAGGTAGTATCTCACGTACCTTTCGTAAATATTGGACCATATTCAGTTTTAGACTTCAAATTTTTCTCGCACATGTTCAGCCACCAGTTGGGAGTCAGTGTAGACATTCAGCCTTTTGACCTTCATGTTCCATGCAATTCGGAGTCCAGTGAGGAGGGCTTCATACTCGGTCTCATTGTTGAAAATTGGAAAGCTGAAGCAGATGGCGTACTTGAGCATGACTCCATCCAAGCTTGTGAGAACCAGTCCTGCTCCAGAGCCAGCCATGCTGGAGGACCCATCTACATGTAGTAGCCATCGAGCTTCAGTTTTTCTTATTCAGGGTCTTCCACTGTTGACTCATCCTCTGGAATTGTACATTCGAGAAGGAAATTTGTTGAAACTTCTGCCTTGATGGTGAGGCGAGGCCGATAGTGTATGTCGTGCTCACTCAGCTCTACGGCCCACTTCACCATTCTCCCTAACACTTCTGGATGATGGAGGATTGCCTTAATCAGTTGGTCGGTTAAAACCATCATGGTGTGTGCTTGAAAGTATAGGTGCAACTTCTGTATGGAGGTCACCAATGTGTATACCGACTTCTCAATCTTGGTATATCTAATTTTGGCATCTCGAAGGAGTTTACTGACATAGTAGACCAGTTTCTGAACCTTATTCTCTTTTCAAACCAGCACAGAGCTGACAGCATTCTTCGAGACGGTTAGATATAGATACAGAGGCTCCCCGAGCTTCGAGCTGCTGAGCAGTGGGGGCGAGCCAAGGTACTTCTTCAGATCCTCGAAGTATTTTTGGCAGCCAGGGGTCCATTGAAAGTTCTTTACCAAATGGAGTGCCTTAAAGAAGGATTGGTACTGCTATTTGCCCAGTAAGGCACTGAACTTCTTGATAGACCTAGGGGCGCCATCTCTTGAAGGGCTTAGATCTTCTGGAGGTTTGCCTCGATGCCTCTTGGAAGACCATGAACCCTAAGAACTTTTCCGAGCTTCCTCCAAAGGTGCACTTGATCGAGTTTAGCTTCATTGATATTTCCTGATAGTGGCAAAGTTTTCCGCTAAATTAGATATATGCTGGGTAGCTTCTTTGCTTTTCACCAGCATGTCGTTGATGTTAACTTCCATGTTCTGACCTATTTAGTCCTTGAACACTTTGTTGACCAGCCTCTGATAGGCTGCTCCAGCATTCTTCAGTCCGATGGCATAACTCAGTAGCAATAGGTACTCCTATCAATGATAAAGGGAGTCTTTTCTTCATCTTTAGGGGCTATCCATATCTGATTGTAGCCTGAGTAAGCATGTTGGGAATTGTATCCTAAAACCAATCATTTAATGATTGAGCTAATGTAAATAGCATATAAATTGATATATTAATAAAAGTTATTTAGCAGTTTATTCATTACAAGAACATCTTCTTAAAACTCCTAATAGTAATGAAGCCCTCAGGATCTTTCTTCATGATAAAGGATGATTTATCTTTGAAGGTCCTCAAAAGAGTTCGTGACCAAATGATACTATGACAGGGCCATAGTACTATCAATTATAGGATGTTGTATATCATATTTGTTGGTTGTCCTCTTAACCAAGGAGTGTAGAGATACTGGTATGACATACAGGTGAAAGTGTAGGAGTACATTTCACCAAACGTGACTCATTTCCGGATACTCTGTTGTCAAGAGTTAATCCGAGAAGATATGAGTATAAGTATCCTTTAGACCTAAAGATCACAACCGGTGACTTGCAAGCAACTCATTGTAGTTAGGTGCTGGACCACCTGGATTTCTAATCCAGCTACGAAAGGTTACTGGGTGCAGTCAAGTACTTGTGGTAGTCAGTTGTGGATCAAGATGGAATTTGACCTATCCCGTTAAAAGGAGAAATGCTTGTGTTTCAATTTAGCAAGACCTTAGCCAAGGCACTTCATGTGAAGGTCACATGATCACTAAAGTTGAAATCACTATATAGATTTGCTGTTTAGAGTTGACAAGCTCTTAAGTCATCCTTAGCATTTGTGGTCAAAAGGATGAATTATACGGTAACTGTTTCTTAGGATTCTTAAAGTTTGCTCAGCAACTCTTCGACCTATCCGGACGTCGGGTTCCATTGCTAGATGGGCACATCGATTAGTATAGAAAGTTGTTCTTATGCTACCGGCTTAGGTTCGAACCTAGAGAGTAACATGCATAGAAGTTCCTAGGATGATCTATTGCTGATCAATGATTGAGAATCATATATGATTTAATTAATCAATTTGATTGATTGAATTATCTCTATTGCGTTAAGTACAAATGAATAAGATTCAATTTGGTTTAAGTCTATTAAAAGGACTAATCAATTTCAAATATTGATTTGAAATTAGACTTGATTTGGATTTAAATAGATTCAGGACTAGACAATTTGATTTGGATTAGGACCATGATCTATGTAGGTTCAGTCCAATAAATTCAAATCAGCTTAAACTAAAACCCGAACCCAAACCCCTCGCAAAAGGATCTCACATGATGAGATAACTTGATTAAATTCTCATGTAAATTTAATATATTAATTTAATCTTCTCCAAACTATTTCCGTTGAAATTCTAAGTGTTAGAATTCATGTCTCTTTGGTTTTCACCGAACGTCAGAATTAACCAAACGTTGCATCTCTTTGATTTTCACCGAACGTCAAAATTAACCAAACACTTTGTCTCTTTGGTTTTCACCGAACGACAGAATTCTAAGTGTTAGAATTCAATGGGCTAAAGGCTACATTGAGCCTATAAATTAGAAGACATTCTTCACAGATCATAGAACACAACACACGATATGTCGTGGATTGAAATTTTAAAGAGTTAGAACACAAAATCTTGGTGTGATTCTGGTGTTAGCAAAGTTTAGTGGATCTTGGAGGAAGATTCAAGTGGAAGGATTCAAGATCAGCAAAGTTGTTTTTCCGTGAGCTAGCACTATCGAAAATTCGATCATTTGGGGCTTCGCGTGAACGATACTAGAGGCCGGACGATTGAACGGCTGCAGAGCACAAAGGATTTACCTACTGTTCTTAAGGTAAGTGATTTGATCCCTAAATCTTAAGGCAGGCTTCAAAACGAGTAGTATGACTTCTCATCTTGAAGATCAAGATATGATCTTGATGTTTTTATTTATATGCATAATTTAGATCAAACGATCCTATAATATAAGGCAAAGATATGATCTTGATGCATGTTAGATAAATTAATATTTAATCTTTAAGTTTCTGCATTGATAATTATTATTAAATTTTAAAATATGCATGCCTTGGAGATTGTTTCTCCCAACAAAGCATCCATGAACGTTAGCATTTGATGACCGGATGTAGAATCCACCAGCTGATCGATCCTCAGCAAGGTCAAACTATCCTTCGGACAAGTCTTGTTGAGGTCTGTGAAGTTGATGCAAATTCGTTACTTGCCGTTCTCCTTCTTCACTATGACTACGTTCACCAACCAGCTCAGGTAATTTATCTTCCAGATGAAGCCTGCTTTGAGGAGCTTGTCGACCTTTTCCTCGATTGCTTTCTGACGCTTGAAGGTAAAACTTCTCTTCTTTTGCTTTACTGGCCTAAATGTCTCATCCATGTTGAGACGATGGACGAGGACATCCGGACTGATTCTCAGCATGTTTAAGGTGGACCAGGTGAAGACATCAGCGTTTTGTGCAGTAAGTCTATCACGTCCTGCCGAGGCTTCCCTTTTAACTGTGACCCAATCTGAATGATTCAATCGGGCCAATTCTTCTCAAGTGGGACTTCTTCAAGCTCTTCGACAAGTTCCCCTTTTTGCTCGGTAAAATCTTCCGGAGCATCAACCTCATCGACCTCTGGCCTTTGAGACTGAAGGTCAGCGACAAAGCAGTATCGGGCGGCTAGGCTACCTCGGACTACTCCTATGCCCCACTCCATGGAAAACTTCATAGAGAGGTGCGGAATATAAATCACTGCTCCAATGGATACTTGCCTCGATCTTTCAAGGATGGCATTGTATGGTGACTAAAGCTTGGTCACAAGAAAGTCCATGTAGATGATCTTCGTGCAGGACCATTCGTCGGCCCAGACCATCATAGTGGTCACCCCTTCTGGTATAATAACATCATCGATGAACCCCATCAAGGTGGAGTCCATCATTCGGAGGTCTTCTGTTCTTAAACCCATTCTCACAAAGGCAACAAAGTAGAGAATATTAACAAAGCTTCCACTATCAACGAGAACTCGATGTACATCATAATTTTGCATATTTAAAGATACAATAAGCGCATCGCCTTGGGGTATTATATCCCATGAAGGTCCTTTCTCAAAAATGTGAGTTCCTTACACTTGACCTTTTTAGACGAAGGTAGCTCTTCATTTGACTGACCATCGGATGAATCGACCACAGCGATCATGTGCATGTTGCTGGCCACTGGCGGGTTCAGTGGGGGCTGTTGTTGAAGCTCGGGCAGATGCTCTACTCTAGCATCTACCTCCGAGGGTCATCGGTAGCGCTCAAGTCTTTCTCGGTGAATCAACTGCTCAATCTTCTGCTTAGTTGCCAGCATTCCTCGGTATCATACTCGTGGTTGCAGTGATACCGGCAATACTTGGTCATAGCTCTCCAGATCGAATTGCCTCGACGAGGCTTTGGCCAAGAGAGTTGGTGCTCTATCTCCATAAGAATTTGAGCCTAGGGCACGTTGAGAGGAGTAAACCGGTTGAACCTCCGCACTGGGCTTCGAGAGCATTGCCTAAGTGGCGGAGCTCTTGGTCGGGGCAGGCTCGCAGGGCGAGCCGATCGGCTTTTGTTCGAGCTTTTCTTTTCCTTCTTTTTTGATTGTTTTGCTCGTGTCGATCTTCTTGATTCTTTGACCCTGGCATATTTATCGGCCAGGGCCATCATGTCGGAGAGACTTCGCGGGTAGTTAACCCCTATCGTTAAGTAGAAGTCTTTCTCTTTTGATACTCCATCCGCTAGGACAGACATAGCTACCTCATGATTGAGGTAGTTGACTTCCAGCATGGCTGTATTGAAATGGCCTAAGAAACTCTTCAAGGACTCTCCCTCTTGCTACTTTATCTTAGAGAGGGAGTCTGACCTTTGTCGGTAATGGCAACTGCTAACGAACTGGATGGTAATGGACCAACCAAATTCGTCAAAAGAATCAATCGAGTTCGGCTTTATTGTGTCAAACCATACTCTAGCAGGTCCTCTAAGGGTCGAGGGGAAGGCCCAACACAAAATTGCATCTGAAGCTCCATGGAATAGCATGATCGACCGGAAGCTACTTAGATGGTCATCATGGTATGTCGTCCCGTTGTATGGCTCTAAGGCAGGGAGTTTGATGTGCACCGAGACAGCCTCACTCATAATTCTCATGGTGAAGGGAGGACCCTGCTCCACCCATGGCTCCGGTAGGGAGGCATATTTCACGGTGTCCAGTTCTAGGCGTATCTCCTAGATCTTCCACACCATCACCTCGTTTCAAACAGTCGGAGAGGCTGGGCGGGAAAATTGAGGCCTGTGTGTCGAGTCATGATGAAAAGAAATCAAAAATAGGGAGCGGGGCCGAGGGAAGCTCCTATCTCTGGCTTTTGACAAAATAGGCTCTGCTTCCTCCTCGCGGCCAGGCTACTGTGGGAGACTTGTAGCCTCGAACGGGTTGGGTAGAGGAGCTGTCGGTTGAATCGGTGCAGCTACTCCGCCAAGATATTGGTTGGGCATAGTTGGGAGAGGGATTCTATGGAAGCCCTGCGCCAATGCTTGAACTTGTTGGACCAGTGTACTAAATTGGTCCTGAGTAACAGGGGTCGCAAGCGGTGGCAGAGCATCAGGCCAAAGTGATTGTAAAGATGCTATGTTCTGTGACGGATCAAGCCTCTGAGAGGTGGCCTGATCGGATGCATCTATGGATGCCCTCTTACGATTTACCATGGTTTTCTCCTCTTTTAAAACCTTTTCTCTTGAGATTTTAAGTTATGGGGACTTAAGGTCCTTCCTCTAGTGCCAATCTGTTGCAGCAAATTTTCGTTCTTCGACTTGGGAATGAGGTGGCAACACATATCAGGATTCGAATGATGTTCTCTCATCCTTGAGGACTTGCAAAACAGCATTCTATCGCATGAAAGGTGGTGGGCGATCACCACGAAGGACCCTCCGATACCCAAGTTATAGAAGATTCACGGCTTCAGATATGAAGAGAAGATTTTCTAAAGAGGAAAATGAAGAGGGGGTTGGGGTTCTCACCCAGAGGTTCCTCTTCCTAGGGCTCTTGGAGTCTGATATTTATAGAGAGAGGATATGGTAAGTTGTTACCTGATTTTCAGCGATTCATGATGAAAGTTGGTAGGTGATATGGCCGAAATGCCGTCTACCTTATTAGGGGGATTCGTGATCCTGTGGGTCATATAGAAGAGCCATATTAGGCTCCTGTTTCCACTTATGAAAGATCACTTTGGAAAAGAGTTCCGAGATCTTTGTGATTCGGTGATTTGATGACTGGAATATCCGACGTAGGCCAAGATCGGCCAAGAGGAGGATCAGTTGTTGAGGGGGTCGGCCAAGTATATCCCGAATGATGAGGTTCAGTTTGTCGAGGTTAAGAGAGATAGCTTGCCTCTGCCGAGGTTCAGAGAGATAGCTCGGCTCCGTCGAGGTTTCACTACAACAGAATAACAGAATAGCGACGAAAATTAGCTTTGGATTTACATTCGTAGCAAATAGCTTTGGATCAACGAGTAAAAATAATAAAAAATTATATTTTAGCGATGGACAATTTTCGTCGCTAACAAAAAATTGTAGCGTTAAATTAGGGACGAAAATTTTTGTCGCTAACAATAACGACGGATATTTGCCATCGCTAAAAATTTTTCATCGCTATTGTTAGCGATAGATAATTTTCGTTGCTAAAAAATATTTTAATATTAAATTAGTGATAAATCGCTAAACTCTCTAATATTAGTGATAAATTTTCGTCGCTGTCATTAAGAGGCGTCATCTTTATTGCTGCCTCCCGTGGATGCTCTTTTGACCATTCGTCTTCAATAAAGACGGAGCGGCGTCATTAGTTGACTATTGGGCCATTCGCTCGTTACTGTAGTTTTCTAGCCACGTTATCATAAGATTGCTGTAGCTAACAAGTGTGTTGCTGCGACATTCTGTGCACTTAATTAACTTCAGAGGTGCATTTTCTGGCAAAATTATTCAAGATCTCAAGATTATTCCTGGACATTTCTTTCATTAATCTAATGTTTTCTACTTTTATCACTCAGAACTCTCAAATAAAATATTGTGTGGTAACGAATCTCCCACAATCCAAATTACGGTTGTTGGAAGCTGCTCTGACCGGAAGCTGGTCAGTGGTCCATTGGTCAGAGGAGAATCCAGGCAAGATTTTTTCTTTAATTTGTACTGGAAATTCATTTGATGACACCCAATCATCTCTCCTGAATGTCGAGAATGAAGTGCTTCTCGAATCCTCGCTTCATCGAATTACCTACAAAAAAGTCTCAAGACCGGAGGGGGTCCTCTGATGAGACCCTCCGATGCTCAAGTCAACAATCGAGGTCACAGCAGAGAAGGAGCTCGAGAGAGCTCTTGAAAAAGGGAGAGATCCCAGAAGGACCGGAATTTTCCTCTGAGTATTAGGGTATCAAGTGTGTAAACTTGCGTTACCTGGTTCTCGAAGTGATTTACCCTTTTATAGGGGTTGACGCTGGCACGATCACGTGGGCTTGCGTGAAGTCAGAATGTCTGCTGAGCCCTTGCGTGAATCTGAGCTGGATGATGGGCTACGTCCCATCAGTTGTTGGGTAGGTGGGTCCGTCCCATCACCAGCATTGCCGAAGGGTTGCTGGATCTGGCGCTGTCAGGCGGCGCGCGTCAGAGAGGTGGCGCCCTGAACTGACAGGGCCATGCTAGGGCTGATCTGGCGGGAACTAGGAAATCCTGTCTTATCAGGGCCGAGCCGGGGCGGGGCCGAATTGACGGACTTGGAGGCGTCGGGGCCGAGTCGGGCCGGCCAGGGGTGGCCTTGGCCGACTCGGAGGAACTGGAGATGCCGGGGCCGAGTCGGGCCGGCCAGGGGTGGCCTTGGCCGACTCGACGGAACTGGAGACGCAGGGGCCGAGTCGGGCTGGCCGGGGATGGCCTTGGCCGACTCGGCGAAACTAGAGACGCCGGGGCCGAGTCGGGCTGGCCGGGGATGGCCTTGGCCGACTCGGCGAAACTAGAGACGCCGGGGCCGAGTCGGACCGACCAGAGATGGCCTTGGCCGACTCAGCGGAACTGGAGACGCCGGGGCCAAGTCGGGCTGGCCGGGGATGGCCTTGGCCAACTCGGCGGAACTGGAGACGCCGGGGTCGAGTCGGGCCGACTAGAGATGGCCTTGGCCGACTCGGCGGAACTGGAGGCGCCGGGGCCAAATCGCTTGGAGAAGTAGGGGGCCGGCTAGGAAGATGTCGGGCCGCCTGGGAAGATGCCGGGGCCGGCTGGGAGGTGCCGGGGCCGTCTAGCTTGGACACACCGGGGCCGGCTGGGAAGATGCCGGGGGCACCTGGGAGGTGCCGGGGCTGCCTAGCTTGGACACGCCGGGGCCGACTGGGAAGATGCCGGGGGCGCCTGGGAGGTGCCGGGCCGCCTAGCTTGGACACACTGGGGCCGGCTGGGAAGATGCCAGGGGCGCCTGGGAGGTGCCGGGCCACCTAGCTTGGACACACTAGGGCCGGCTGGGAAGATGCCAGGGGCGCCTGGGAGGTGCCGGGCCGCCTGGCTTGGAGGTGTCGGCCTTTGGGGCCGTCGGCCTTGGAGCCGTCGGCCTTTGGGCTGTCGGCCATTCAAAAAAAATTTTATTCCATGGTGTCGACTGGCCCCATCAAATATCCCCACACTCCTTGAGCTTGCGTGCCCTGCATCAGCTAAGCGAAAGGAGTGTAGAACTTTAAGAAATTTTTGGAGGCAAATTGATTACCTCATGCCCGCCATTCAAAGCAGCGTACGCTAACTTTTGGGGGGATGCTCGTCAGCTAGCCGTTGAGGCAAAGATAAAGCTGATGAGGCAAAGTTGAGGCCGTTGAGAACCTTTTGAACCCCGGAGGATGACCCGAGAGTCGCTGGGATTCGACCATGCTCGGGAGCCTTTAACCCCGGAGGGTGACCAGAGGGTACTTGAGCCAGGCTCAGGTGCCTCTTTCTTTAAAGAAATTGGTCTCCTTCTGTAGGGTTGATGGCATGCCCTCCAGGAAACTCTGTTGATTGGAATCTGCAGGTCTTGAGCTTGAGGGTGCCGACACGGAGCCGGTCTCGAGGTGCCGACGCGGGGGCCAGGCTTTGGAGCCGACGCGGAGTCGGTCTTCATGCCTGGCTGGTGCAAGGCTTCATGCCTGGCTGGTGCAGGGCTTTATCCGCCAACGCGGAGTTCATCTTTGTTGCGATGCGGAGTCGGTCTTTGTTGCCGATGTAGAGTCGGTCTTTGTTGCCGACGCGGAGTCGGTCTTTGGTGGTTTTCCTGTAATGCATTCAGACATTAATGAAAAGAAACTTTTTTCTCAAAGTGTAGTATACTTAGATTTTTCGTAGCTGTTTGCCTTTGCATCGTGTTCGGTGTCGACATCGATTACAGGCTTGAGAGTGTGTTGCCGACGCGGAGCCGGTCTTTGCTGCCGACACGGAGCCGGTCTTTGCTGCCGACGCGGAGTCGGTCTTTGTGCCTGGCTAGCTTAGGGCTTTTTGACGCTAAAGCGAGGTTGGCCTTGGATGTTGATGCAAGGTAGATCTTCCCTGCACGACATCTTTAAGTATTAATGAAAGAAAACCGTCTTAAGTGCAATGTACTTAGCTCTTGTAGCTCCCATGTTTTCCTTTTGCGGGTTTGAGCACTTTCGTCCGCTGGTGACCTGCCCCCCAGGGAGTCATGTTAGTCGGATTGGAAGTGTCGTTGCCCTTACTTGGGCCTTCTCTCGCATTGGAGGCCAGGACGAGATGCCTATGGCCGGGAAGAAGCTGGAAACCGGGACAAAGCTGGAGTCCGTTGAGGAAAGCCTCGACAGTCGGCGGTCATTGAAGATGAATGGCTGGGACAGTCCATCAAGGGCGTTGTTGAGAGGCTTGGGGTGCTGCTGAGTGGCCCCCGAGCGCTGCTTCTGCAGTTCATGAACTGCTACTTTCAAAGCTTGATCTTGCCGATTGAGGATGACCAGCTGGTTAATCAGAGCAGCTGAAGTTGGTGGTGAAGGAGCAGAGGGACAGAGAGAGACTGGTCTTTTGTCGCTCAGTGCGATATGGATGCCCCCCAGCACGATTGGTAAGAACCTCTGGCATGCGCATCACCACCATGGCTTCTCGAAGAGAAGAGGGAAGAGATATGTAGCTCAGGGAGAACGTTCTCTACTTTTTTCTTATCCCCCTATCTGGCGCGCCAATCTGATGATGCCCAATCACCTCTCCTGGACGTCGGGAATGAAGTGCTTCTCGAATCCTCATTTCACCGGGTTGCCTGCAAAGAAGTCCCAAGACCGGAGGGGGTCCTCCGGTGAGACCCTCCGACGCCCAAGTCAGCAATCGAGGTCACAGCAGAGAAGAAACTCGAGAGAGCTCTTGGAAAAGGGAGAGATCCCAGAAGGACCGGGATTTTCCTCTGAGTATTAGGGTATCAAGTGTGTAAACTTGCGTTACCTGGTTCTCGAAGTGATTTACCCTTTTATAGGGGTTGACGCTGGCACGATCACATGGGCTTACGTGAAGTCAGAATGTCTGCTGAGCCCTTGCGTGAATCTGGGCTGGCTGGTGGGCTACGTCCCATCAGTTGTTGGGTAGGTGGGTCCTGTCCCATCACCAGCGTTGCCGGAGGGTTGCTGGATCTGGCGCTGTCAGGCGGCGCGCGTCAGAGAGGTGGCACCCTGAACTGACAGGGCCATGCTGGGGCTGATCTGATGGGAACTGGGAAATCCCGTCTTATCAGGGCCGAGCCGGGTCGACCCGAGGTGGCTGGGGCCATCCCGCTGGCAAGGCAGTGCCGGGGCGAGGCCGAATCGACGGACTTGGAGGCATTGGGGCCGAGTCGGGCCGGCCAGGGGTGGCCTTGGCCGACTCGGAGGAACTGGAGACGCTGGGGCCGAGTCGGGCCGGCCAGGGGTGGCCTTGGCCGACTCGGCGAAACTGGAGACGCCGGGGCCGAGTCGGGCTGGCCGGGGATGGCCTTGGCCGACTCGGCGGAACTGGAAATGCCGGGCCGAGTCGGGCCGACCAGAGATGGCCTTGGCCGACTCGGCGGAACTGGAGACGCCGGGGCCGAGTCGGGCTGGCCGGGGATGGCCTTGGCTGACTCGGCGGAACTGGAGACGCCAGGGCCGAGTCGGGCCGATCAGAGATGGCCTTGGCCGACTCAGCGGAACTAGAGGCGACGGGGCCGACTCGCTTGGAGATGTAGGGGGCCGGCTAGGAAGATGCCGGGCCGCCTGGGAAGATGCCGGGGCCGGCTTGGAGGTGCTGGGGCCGACTCGCTTGGAGAAGTAGGGGGCCGGCTAGGAAGATGTCGGGCCGCCTGGGAAGATGCCAGGGCCGGCTGGGAGGTGCCGGGGCCACCTAGCTTGGACATGTCGGGGCCGGCTGGAAAGATGCCGGGGGCGCCTTGGAGGTATCGGGGCCGCCTAGCTTAGACACGCTGGAGCCAGCTGGGAAGATGTCGGGGCCGAGTGGGAGGTGTCAGGCCGCCTAGCTTGGACACGCCGGGGCCAGCTGGGAAGATGCCGGGGGCGCCTGGGAGATGTCGGAGCCGCCTAGCTTGGACACGCCAGGGTCGGTTGGGAAAATGTCGGGGCCGCCTGGGAGGTGCCGGGCCGCCTGGCTTGGAGGTGTCGGCCTTTGGGGCCGTCGGTCTTGGAGCTATCGGCCTTTGGGCTATCGGCCATTCAAAAAAAATTTATTCTCTATGGAGTCGACTGGCCTCACCATCATTTTTTTATTAAAAACAAATTTTTACCGTAGAATTGTACGTGGCCAACATAAATCTATTGTAAATTTCGCGCCATCAGTTTGCTACTCCGTGGGAGCCATGTCCCTTTTCATTTCGCTATAAATAATCTTAAAATGGCTCCCCTGCTTACGCTGTTACGCAAAGAACAAATTGCTTTGTACCATAAAAAAATAAATAAATAAATTTGGCTGACGATGAATTACTATCTTAGAGAAGGTGCTGGCTCTCAAACAACTGCTCTTTTGAGTGACATTCGAACAAGAATTCAACAGCAGAATGTTATTTGAGTTGATATAGTCTATCAAATTTTGTATCGTGTAATCTGTTTATTTTCATTGATGATGAAATTTCTCCTCGCAAGATTATGAAAAAATTTATTTTTTTCACTGATGAATACATACTCCATGGTTTTGCTTACAGTTTTGGCCACTGGTGCTTTTTTGCTGCTTCGACAGCGAATCGGCATACAATTTTTATATCTTATGAACTCCTCTTTAAGGTTTATCAAAATCAATTTTGATGGAAGTATTCGAAAAAGATATGCTAGACCAGCTTTTATCATCCGTGAGATTGATGGAGTAATATTGACGGCAAGTGAATTCGGCCTCCTAGATTCCTCAGTTCCTCTGACTGAGCTTTATGCAGCTCGGACTGGTATCTTATATGCCACTCAGATCCTATATGCTCATTCTTCATACAATCCAGATCTCGCATGTCTACAGAGAAGCTAATGCTGCGATGGACTGGGTGACTGCCTTAGGCCTATCACTCTGATTTTTTTATTTAGAAATAGCTCTATTGTACTTAAACAAATATTGTATCATGATGTATGAGGATTAACTCGTATTAGGTTAGTATGATTATTTATTTTTATAAAAAATAATAATAATAAAGAAAGAACAAATTGCCCCTACTCCCATTTTTTGGTGGCTACAAAATAATCCAATGCACGCCGTTTCCAAGGATTTCATGCCGCTTCTTCAGTTATTAATAATTAATTTAATCTCAGAAGCAAGAGAAAAGCATGAGAGGAGACAAGGGAATAGCCTGATATCCATCAAAATCGCAATAAAAAGGTCTGACATCAGTTTTGACGCTCGAGTCATCGCTGCAGGCCTTAGCGACGGAATTTTTTTATCCTAATTTTAGCCGCGATGATAATCCGTCTCTAAAATCCTTAAAATTTATCATTCGATCCGATTTTATTTTATCCCATCGCTTCCTCGATCCTCGATATGATTTTTTTTTTTTCTGAATCTTATTTACTGTTGATTTTTTTAAAACTTTCTATTGCTCTATTTTATTAAGATTTTTTTATCTAATTATTATGCATATTTTAACTGGATGGTTCCATCTGGAACTTATGCTTCCAATTACTCAGGCAGCCTAAACAGTTACGGAAACCAAAAATTTAGCCCGTTTCAAACAGAAAGAAAATAAGTAAATAAATAATAATGAATGTACCATAAAATATTCAACTATTATTTACTGAGATAGTTTTATCAAGAATAGAATACGTTCATGGAAAGTTAATCGATAGGTAAACAAGTTATCATTATTCAAATTTCCTTAATCCTTCAGCCCCTAACATTAACATGGAACACTCTGTAGTAACCCATCTTAATAATGATCCTAATTTTATTGACTAAACGTATCTCCAATTAAAGTGATAACAGTCCCCCTCCCTTAATTCCTAAACGCTCGCTTGATGGGGCATGCGTTGAAGGAATGGGTATAAAAAGGACCCCATCCTAAGGTTCAGAACACGGTTCTCTCGAGAGAGATCCTCAAGTTTCAGAACAAGGTTCTCGAGAGATCCTAAGGTTCTCGAGAGATCCTAAGGTTCTCAAGAGAGCCTAAGGTTCTCAAGAGAGAAACCTAAAAGCGGAGGCATTGGAATTGAGTCCCTGATCAAGAGCAATCATGAAGGCATAAGAAGACCGATCCATCGAGAGGAAGAGGGAAGATCAAGAGGGAAGATCAATCGAGATCGTTAAGAAAGGAAGATACCGATCCATCGAGAGGGAAGATCAAGAGGGAAGATCAATCGAGATCGTTAAGAAAGGAAGATCTCCCGTACAGTCCAAAGAAAACCAAGAAGATCGGATTCCTTACCACCATTAAATAATAATGGCTGGAGGTAATTATGTTTAAGCAAATTAAGTCTAACATTTGGTATCAGAGCGAGGTTAAAACCTCTTCCTTATTTTGCGAAGATTTCTATTAAGTTTCTCTTTTCAAGCAATTAATGCCGCGCGTTTTCCGTTTTTAGTTTTTCGGATCTTAGGTTGGTTTCGATCAGTTCTTATCTTTGTTCACGGAATTGACAAAAACCATTAAACCTATTTAAGATTCCGATTTTGCGGAAACAAAACGTGGCTTCTTTCTTTTCTATTAAAGATTTCTTTCTAGCATTAAAGGTTTCCCGGATTTCTTTTTATGGTATTAAAGAGATAGCATTAAAGAAAGAAAAAGAAAAGAAACGTAGCATTAAAGAAAAGAAAAACTAAAGGAGAGAAATGCAGCGGAAACGTGGCTTCAATAACCACATCGGTGAAATATTAAAAAGGGGAGAGAAAACATTCAGTTTTCGT
Source organism: Calamus simplicifolius (assembly GCA_900491605.1). Taxonomy (NCBI): domain Eukaryota; kingdom Viridiplantae; phylum Streptophyta; class Magnoliopsida; order Arecales; family Arecaceae; genus Calamus; species Calamus simplicifolius. The sequence continues at coordinate 134,708 of UESW01001918.1, read as the reverse complement.
TTTTCTCGCTTATGGTCTTTCCGTTCTCTCACGGGATTTAAAATATGGATTGGTTGGATTTTAAATGCATTTATTATCTGTTTAATGTTTTATTAAATCATGTAACATGATTTATTTTTATCATTTGTTTCTTGAGTTTAAATTTTTGTATTAAAATACGCCTCCTGAGTCTCTATGCCTACGGTGTTTTGCATAGACTGGCCCAAGGGAATAATGAGCTACGGCCGGACGTGTTTTAATTAACAAAAATTTTTTCTTAAGATGATAATTTTAAAATTCATTAAATAGATATTGAAATGTTATCTTCTGTTCTGCATACTAGATTTATTCTATGCATGAATTTGGTGGTAGTGTAAAAATCACAGTGCAAATCCTTTCAAGGTCTGATTGGTCAGTTGGTGTCTAGAAAGGTAAAGAGATTGTGGTTACTTAATTGGTTCCGTTGACTGACCTAAGGAAAGCAACGGGGGGACCCCCACTTCTCTTTCACTGGCCTGGCCAATTTGACTAACTCGGATCTTGATTTAGAAATGTTACGTTGATTAAGATCACTACCTAATAATCATGCTAAATTGGTTAATCTATATGCATATAATGTCATGTGATCAATATGATGTTGATTAATTGAGGAGTAGCCACAGGATCTTTGATTAATCAAATTATATATTAAGTTGCAAAGATCACATAAGGTTAGATGACATTAATTGTGACTAATTATATTAATGTAATGAATCTTATCCCACAGGAATTTTGTTGCACTAATATAATTAATTAGGATGCGATAACAAATTATTTTCTTAATTACCCATAGGAATTAAGAAAGGAATATAATTTGTTAGTCACATCATTAAGCTAATGAGTCTATTTGAGTATAATAACTTAGCCCACAGGTAGTTATTGTATGTTATTGATTCATGTTATTGCATGTTTACATTGGTAAAACATGACATCAGTTATATGCCTCAAATTCAATTACATGAACATGATTTTATTTTTTATGCAGCTATTTTGCCTGTTAATATTTCTGATATGAAATGTGACATTTCCGATTTAAGTGGTGACAATTATAAATTATGGAAGGAGAGAATTCTTCTTCAATTAGGGTGCATGGATATTGACTATGCTATCAGGAAGGATGAACCACATTTAGTTACATCTACTAGCACTCAGGCTGAGATTGTTGCGTATGAACGATGGGAACGGTCCAATCGCCTCAGTATGATGTTCATACGTACTAAAATTTCTGCTAGTATACGTGGTTCAATTCCTGAGTGCAAAATGTCAAGGAACTTCTGAAGGCTATTGATGCACAATTTGAGTCTTCAGATAAGGCAATGGTTAGCACCCTAGAAACAAAATTATCATCAATACAATTATATCATGGAACCAACTCCCATTCTTATCACATGATCCTTAAACTTCTTAGTTGGCATGCCTTTAGTCAAAGGATCAGCTATCATCAATTCAGTGCTAACGTGTTCTATGACCACTTTATTCTCTTTAACACGTTCTCTTATGGCTAAATACTTAATGTCGATATGTTTACTTCGACTACCACTCTTATGGTTTTTAGCCAAAAATACAGCAGCTGAATTGTCACAGTACAGTTTAATTGGCCTAGTAATGGAGTCAACAATTCTAAGCCCTGAGATGAAACTCTTCAACCATACACCTTGCGATGTAGCCTCAAAACAAGCAACGAACTCCGCTTCCATAGTAGAGGTAGCAGTCAAGGTCTGCTTTGCACTCCTCCATGATATGGCTCCACCAGCTAACATAAATATAAATCCTGATGTTGATTTCCGAGAATCAACGCAGCCAGCAAAGTCCGAATCTGAGTAGCCCTCTATCTCCAAATGATCAGTTTGTCTATACATGAGCATGTAGTCCTTGGTCCCTTGAAGATACCTCATGACCTTTTTAGCAGCTCTCCAATGGTCTAAACCTGGATTACTCTGATATCTTCCCAACATTCCTACTGCAAATGCTATGTCAGGTCTTGTGCAAACCTGAGCATACATTAGGCTTCCAACAGCTGAAGCATATGGAATGTTGTGCATCTGTTCCCGTTCAAGTTCATTTTTAGGGCACTGGTTCAAAGCGAACTTGTCACCCTTCACTATAGGTGCAACACTTGGTGAACAATTTTTCATCCGAAATCTCTCCAAGACTTTATTGATATAAGTTTCTTGAGACAATCCCAAAATGCCTCGAGATCTTTCTCTATGGATCTTAATGCCAATGACATAAGATGCCTCACTCATATCTTTCATATCAAAATTTTTAGAGAGAAATTGTTTCACCTCATGTAGCAACCCTTTATCATTGGTTGCAAGTAGAATGTCATCCACATATAGGACCAAGAAACAAATTTTGCTCCCACTAACCTTCTGGTATATACATTGATCCATGATGTTCTCTTCAAAACCAAAGGAAGAGATCACATCATGAAATTTTAAATACCACTGACGTGAGGCTTGTTTCAATCCATATATGGATTTCTTAAGTTTGCAAACCAAATGCTCACCATCACTAGAGGAAAATCCTTCAGGTTGTTTCATGTAAACCTCTTCCTCTAGATCTCCATTAAGGAATGCGGTCTTCACATCCATTTGATGTAACTCAAAATCAAAATGAGCTACCAATGCCATAATTATTCGGAGAGAGTCTTTCTTGGATACAGGAGAAAATGTCTCCGTGTAGTCGATTCCTTCCCTCTGAGTGAATCCTTTGGCAACGAGTCTTGCTTTATATCTCTCAATGTTGCCTTGTGAGTCTTTCTTTATTTTGAAGATCCATCTACATCCAATGGCTTTTACACCATCAGGCAACTCAACAAGATCCCAGACTCGATTAGATGCCATAGATTCCATCTCTTCTTTCATGGCATTGAACCACAAGTTTGATTCCTTAGAACTCATGGCTTGTGAAAACGTTTCAGGATCATTTTCGGCTCCAATGTTATAGTCAGATTCATGTAGATACACAACATAATCACTAGGAATTGCTGATTTCTTTATTCTAGTTGATCTTCTTAATGTTGTGTCAATGACCTCTTGAGGAGTATCTTGCACAACTGATTGTTGATGAACAACACGATCTTCTAGATTACCATCAGCTTGTGAAATCTCAATGACTGGTTGTTGGGCACTTAATTGAGTTTGAGGAGTGCTATAAATAACAACCAATCCCTCACTTGAAGTGGAAGCTGGAATAACTGAATGATCTTTCTCAGAAGAAGCCAAATACTGAGATTGATCACTCCCACTGATCAAGTCATTCTCAAGAAATTTTGCATTTCTTGATTCCACAATCCTAGTGCTGTGAGATGGACAATAAAATCTATAACCCTTGGACTTCTCAGCATATCCAATAAAGTATCCACTGATAGTCCTTGGGTCTAGTTTCTTTTCTTGTGGATTATAGACTCTTACTTCAGATGGGCATCCCCAAACACGTATATGTTGCAGACTCGGTTTCCAACCTTTAAATAACTCAAATGGCGTTTTGGAAACAGCCTTGGTTGGAACCCGATTCAATATATACGCAGCAGTTTTAAGAGCTTCAGTCCACAAGGATTTAGGTAACTTAGAGCTGACAATCATGCTCCTTACCATGTCCAATAATGTCCGGTTTCTCCTTTCAGCTACACCGTTTTGGTCAGGAGACCCTGGCATGGTGTATTGTGCAACAATTCCATTTTCTTCAAGAAACCGAGCAAACGGACCAGGTGCTTGTCCATTCTCAGTGTATCTACCATAATATTCTCCACCTCTATCTGACCTCACGATTTTAATTTGCTTGCCGCATTGTTTCTCTACTTCTGCCTTAAATACCTTAAAGGCATCTAATGCTTCGTTCTTATTATGAAGTAGGTAGAGATACATATATCGTGAATAGTCATCAATAAATGAGATGAAGTATCTCTGACCATACGAATCCATATCTGGGCTACAGATATCCGTATGTATGATCTCCAGTATTTCCGAACTTCTCTTGGCATTTTTCTTGGACTTGTTGGTTTGCTTTCCCTTTATGCAGTCCACACAAGTGTCAAAATCAGTAAAATCAAGAGTATCAAGTACTCCATCTTTTACTAATCTTTTAATTCTCTCAATGGAGATATGACCTAATCTCCGATGCCACAAAATAGAGGAATTCTCATTTATAACACATCTTTTCATACCAGTTTGGGCGTGCATCACATTATAGGTGGTATTATTTTTCAGATTGATTTGGAAAAGATTGTCTGACAATGTACCATTCCCAATAAGCTTAGATTTATAAAATAAATCAACAGAGCTTTTATTAAAATTAAAGGAATATCCTGCTGGTACAAGCCTTGACACTGAAATCAAATTTCTAGAGAAACTTGGAATATAAAATGTCTTTTCCAAATCCAAAACAAAACCAGAATGTAAAATAAGTCTGCACGTTCCAATTGCTTCCACATGTGAACCCATCTTGTTTCCTGAATAGATGCTTTGTTCACTTCCCAATGGTTTCCTTTGATTTAGAAAACCCTGCAAGGTATTTGAAACATGGATTGTAGAACCAGAATCAATCCACCATGTGTTATGACATATAACCAAATTGGATTCATGACATACGAATGAGGTTAGAGTACCTTTCTTGTCAAGCCAAGCTTTGAATTTGAGACAATCTTTCTTTATATGTCCTTTCTTCTTGCAAAAGAAGCACTTGGACTCCTTCTTGTCTTCTGTATGGATGGATACTTTACCCTTTCCTTTGCGTTTGGCTTTGGGAGCTTTAGTCTTTCTCTGAGTGACTAAATGTGCACTTTCTCCCATTTCTAAAATCAGCCTCCCTTCCTCTTGAACACACATGGTCAGAAGTTCATTAATTGACCATTTGTCCTTATGTGTATTGTAAGATATTTTGAAGGGACTATATTGCTGTGGGAGTGAGCTCAAAATAAAGTGCACCAAGAAAGATTCTGACATCTCAACCTCTAGGGATTTCAACTGAGCCGCAATGTCCCTCATCTTCATGATGTGCTCACGCACACCTCCAACCGTAGTGAGCTTCATTGATGATAATTTTGTCATTAGGGTGCTAGCCATTGCCTTATCTGAAGACTCAAATTGTGCATCAATAGCCTTCAGAAGTTCCTTGACATTTTTGCACTCAGGAATTGAACCACGTATACTAGCAGAAATTTTAGTACGTATGAACATCATACTGAGGCGATTGGACCGTTCCCATCGTTCATACGCAGCAATCTCAGCCTGAGTGCTAGTAGATGTAACTAAATGTGGTTCATCCTTCCTGATAGCATAGTCAATATCCATGCACCCTAATTGAAGAAGAATTCTCTCCTTCCATAATTTATAATTATCACCACTTAAATCGGGAATGTCACATTTCATATCAGAAATATTAACAGGCAAAATAGCTGCATAAAAAATAAAATCATGTTCATGTAATTGAATTTGAGGCATATAACTGATGTCATGTTTTACCAATGTAAACATGCAATAACATGAATCAATAACATACAATAACTACCTGTGGGCTAAGTTATTATACTCAAATAGACTCATTAGCTTAATGATGTGACTAACAAATTATATTCCTTTCTTAATTCCTGTGGGTAATTAAGAAAATAATTTGTTATCGCATCCTAATTAATTATATTAGTGCAACAAAAATTCCTGTGGGATAAGATTCATTACATTAATATAATTAGTCACAATTAATGTCATCTAACCTTATGTGATCTTTGCAACTCAATATATAATTTTGATTAATCAAAGATGCTGTGGCTACTCCTCAATTAATCAACATCATATTGATCACATGACATTATATGCATATAGATTAACCAATTTAGCATGATTATTAGGTAGTGATCTTAATCAACGTAACATTTCCAAATCAAGATCCGAGTTAGTCAAATTGGCCAGGCCAGTGAAAGAGAAGTGGGGGTCCCCCCGTTGCTTTCCTTAGGTCAGTCAACGGAACCAATTAAGTAACCACAATCTCTTTACCTTTCTAGACACCAACTGACCAATCAGACCTTGAAAGGATTTGCACTGTGATTTTTACACTACCACCAAATTCATGCATAGAATAAATCTAGTATGCAGAACAGAAGATAACATTTCAATATCTATTTAATGAATTTTAAAATTATCATCTTAAGAAAAAATTTTTGTTAATTAAAACACGTCCGGCCGTAGCTCATTATTCCCTTGGGCCAGTCTATGCAAAACACCGTAGGCATAGAGACTCAGGAGGCGTATTTTAATACAAAAATTTAAACTCAAGAAACAAATGATAAAAATAAATCATGTTACATGATTTAATAAAACATTAAACAGATAATAAATGCATTTAAAATCCAACCAATCCAGATTTTAAATCCCGTGAGAGAACGGAAAGACCATAAGCGAGAAAAACGAAAACCGAAAGTTTTCTCTCCCTTTTTAATATTTCACCGATGTGGTTATTGAAGCCACGTTTCCGCTGCATTTCTCTCCTTTAGTTTTTCTTTTCTTTAATGCTACGTTTCTTTTCTTTTTCTTTCTTTAATGCTATCTCTTTAATACCATAAAAAGAAATCCGGAAACCTTTAATGCTAGAAAGAAATCTTTAATAGAAAAGAAAGAAGCCACGTTTTGTTTCCGCAAAATCGGAATCTGAAATAGGTTTAATGGTTTCTGTCAATTCCGTGAACAAAGATCAGAACTGATCGAAACCAACCTGAGATCCGAAAAACTAAAAACGGAAAACACGCGGCATTAATTGCTTGAAAAGAGAAACTTAATAGAAATCTTCGCAAAATAAGGCAGAGGTTTTAACCTCGCTCTGATACCAAATGTTAGACTTAATTTGCTTAAACATAATTACCTCCAGCCATTATTATTTAATGGTGGTAAGGAATCCGATCTTCCTCTTGGACTGCACGGGAGATCTTCCTTTCTTAACGATCTCGATTGATCTTCTTTGATCTTCCTCTTCCTCTCGATGGATCGGTCTTCTAATCAACGAGCTCTCGCATTCAGATGGTGTATGCCTTCATGATTGCTCTTGATCAGGGACTCAATTCCAATGCCTCCGCTTTTAGGTTTCTCTCTTGAGAACCTTAGGATCTCTCTCGAGAACCTTGTTCTGAAACTTTAGGATCTCTCTCGAGATAACCGTGTTCTGAAACCTTAGGATGGGTCCCTTTTTATACCCATTTCCTTCAACGCATGCCCCATCAAGCGAGCGTTTAGGAATTAAGGGAGGGGGGCTGTTATCACTTTAATAGGAGATACGTTTAGTCAATAAAATTAGGACCATTATTAAGATGGGTTACTACATTAATGTTAGACTTAATTTGCTTAAACATAATTACCTCCAGCCATTATTATTTAATGGTGGTAAGGAATCCGATCTTCCTGGTTTTCTTTGGACTGCACGGGAGATCTTCCTTTCTTAACGATCTCGATTGATCTTCCCTCTTGATCTTCCCTCTTCCTCTCGATGGATCGGTCTTCTAATCAACGAGCTCTCGCATTCAGATGGTGTATGCCTTCATGATTGCTCTTGATCAGGGACTCAATTCCAATGCCTCCGCTTTTAGGTTTCTCTCTTGAGAACCTTAGGATCTCTCTCGAGAACCTTGTTCTGAAACTTTAGGATCTCTCTCGAGAGAACCGTGTTCTGAAACCTTAGGATGGGGTCCCTTTTTATACCCATTTCCTTCAACGCATGCCCCATCAAGCGAGCGTTTAGGAATTAAGGGAGGGGGGCTGTTATCACTTTAATAGGAGATACGTTTAGTCAATAAAATTAGGACCATTATTAAGATGGGTTACTACATTCTCCCACTTGGTCCGTATATTTTATCAACACTGAACAAGAAACTAAATACATGAATCATAGCGATAGGTCCTCTATAATTGAGTATTATCTTCTATGTATTACAATGCATTCAATTTCTTTATCACCATTCCAAATGTGACAACATAACATAATGAATAAACCATATGTTTATTCAGAGTCCAAAAGAAAAGTTTGTCATTTCTCAAAAGTCATATAACGTGTACACCTGAATGAGAAATAAACAAACGATTGAAATAAGAGTTTCATTGTACAAATTGTTATCAATACAATTATATCATGGAACCAACTCCCATTCTTATCACATGATCCTTAAACTTCTTAGTTGGCATGCCTTTAGTCAAAGGATCAGCTATCATCAATTCAGTGCTAACGTGTTCTATGACCACTTTATTCTCTTTAACACGTTCTCTTATGGCTAAATACTTAATGTCGATATGTTTACTTCGACTACCACTCTTATGGTTTTTAGCCAAAAATACAGTAGCTGAATTGTCACAGTACAGTTTAATTGGCCTAGTAATGGAGTCAACAATTCTAAGCCCTGAGATGAAACTCTTCAACCATACACCTTGCGATGTAGCCTCAAAACAAGAAACGAACTCCGCTTCCATAGTAGAGGTAGCAGTCAAGGTCTGCTTTGCACTCCTCCATGATATGGCTCCACCAGCTAACATAAATATAAATCCTGATGTTGATTTCCGAGAATCAACGCAGCCAGCAAAGTCCGAATCTGAGTAGCCCTCTATCTCCAAATGATCGTTTGTTTATACATGAGCATGTAGTCCTTGGTTCCTTGAAGATACCTCATGACCTTTTTAGCAGCTCTCCAGTGGTCTAAACCTGGATTACTCTGATATCTTCCCAACATTCCTACTGCAAATGCTATGTCAGGTCTTGTGCAAACCTGAGCATACATTAGGCTTCCAACAGCTGAAGCATATGGAATGTTGTGCATCTGTTCCCGTTCAAGTTCATTTTTAGGGCACTGGTTCAAAGCGAACTTGTCACCCTTCACTATAGGTGCAACACTTGGTGAACAATTTTTCATCCGAAATCTCTCCAAGACTTTATTGATATAAGTTTCTTGAGACAATCCCAAAATGCCTCGAGATCTTTCTCTATGGATCTTAATGCCAATGACATAAGATGCCTCACTCATATCTTTCATATCAAAATATTTAGAGAGAAATTGTTTCACCTCATGTAGCAACCCTTTATCATTGGTTGCAAGTAGAATGTCATCCACATATAGGACCAAGAAACAAATTTTTCTTCCACTAACCTTCTGGTATATACATTGATCCATGATGTTCTCTTCAAAACCAAAGGAAGAGATCACATCATGAAATTTTAAATACCACTGACGTGAGGCTTGTTTCAATCCATATATGGATTTCTTAAGTTTGCAAACCAAATGCTCACCATCACTAGAGGAAAATCCTTCAGGTTGTTTCATGTAAACATCTTCCTCTAGATCTCCATTAAGGAATGTGGTCTTCACATCCATTTGATGTAACTCAAAATCAAAATGAGCTACCAATGCCATAATTATTCGGAGAGAGTCTTTCTTGGATACAGGAGAAAATGTCTCCGTGTAGTCGATTCCTTCCCTCTGAGTGAATCCTTTGGCAACGAGTCTTGCTTTATATCTTTCAATGTTGCCTTGTGAGTCTTTCTTTATTTTGAAGATCCATCTACATCCAATGGCTTTTACACCATCAGGCAACTCAACAAGATCCCAGACTCGATTAGATGCCATAGATTCCATCTCTTCTTTCATGGCATTGAACCACAAGTTTGACTCCTTAGAACTCATGGCTTGTGAAAACGTTTCAGGATCATTTTCGGCTCCAATGTTATAGTCAGATTCATGTAGATACACAACATAATCACTAGGAATTGCTGATTTCTTTATTCTAGTTGATCTTCTTAATGTTGTGTCAATGACCTCTTGAGGAGTATCTTGCACAACTGATTGTTGATGAACAACACGATCTTCTAGATTACCATCAGCTTGTGAAATCTCAATGACTGGTTGTTGGGCACTTAATTGAGTTTGAGGAGTGCTGTAAATAACAACCAATCCCTCACTTGAAGTGGAAGCTGGAATAACTGAATGATCTTTCTCAGAAGAAGCCAAATACTGAGATTGATCACTCCCACTGATCAAGTCATTCTCAAGAAATTTTGCATTTCTTGATTCCACAATCCTAGTGCTGTGAGATGGACAATAAAATCTATAACCCTTGGACTTCTCAGCATATCCAATAAAGTATCCACTGATAGTCCTTGGGTCTAGTTTCTTTTCTTGTGGATTATAGACTCTTACTTCAGATGGGCATCCTCAAACATGTATATGTTGCAGACTCGGTTTCCAACCTTTAAATAACTCAAATGGTGTTTTGAAAACAGCCTTGGTTGGAACCCAATTCAATATATACGCAGCAGTTTTAAGAGCTTCAGTCCACAAAGATTTAGGTAACTTAGAGCTGACAATCATGCTCCTTACCATGTCCAATAATGTCCGGTTTCTCCTTTCAGCTACACCGTTTTGGTCAGGAGACCCTGGCATGGTGTATTGTGCAACAATTCCATTTTCTTCAAGAAACCAAGCAAACGGACCAGGTGCTTGTTCATTCTCAGTGTATCTACTATAATATTCTCCACCTCTATCTGACCTCACGATTTTAATTTGCTTGCCGCATTGTTTTTCTACTACTGCCTTAAATACCTTAAAGGCATCTAATGCTTCGTTCTTATTATGAAGTAGGTAGAGATACATATATCGTGAATAGTCATCAATAAATGAGATGAAGTATCTCTGACCATACAAATCCATATCTGGGCTACAGATATCCGTATGTATGATCTTCAGTATTTCCGAACTTCTCTTGGCATTTTTCTTGGACTTGTTGGTTTGCTTTCCCTTTATGCAGTCCACACAAGTGTCAAAATCAGTAAAATCAAGAGTATCAAGTACTCCATCTTTTACTAATCTTTTAATTCTCTCAATGGAGATATGACCTAATCTTCGATGCCACAAAATAGAGGAATTCTCATTTATAACACATCTTTTCATACCAGTTTGGGCGTGCATCACATTATAGGTGGTATTATTTTTCAGATTGATTTGGAAAAGATTGTCTGACAATGTACCATTCCTAATAAGCTTAGATTTATAAAATAAATCAACAGAGCTTTTATTAAAATTAAAGGAATATCCTGCTGGTACAAGCCTTGACACTGAAATCAAATTTCTAGAGAAACTTGGAATATAAAATGTCTTTTCCAAATCCAAAACAAAACCAGAATGTAAAATAAGTCTGCACGTTCCAATTGCTTCCACATGTGAACCCATCTTGTTTCCTGAATAGATGCTTTGTTCACTTCCCAATGGTTTCCTTTGATTTAGAAAACCCTGCAAGGTATTTGAAACATGGATTGTAGAACCAGAATCAATCCACCATGTGTTATGACATATAACCAAATTGGATTCATGACATACGAATGAGGTTAGAGTACCTTTCTTGTCAAGCCAAGCTTTGAATTTGAGACAATCTTTCTTTATATGTTCTTTCTTCTTGCAAAAGAAGCACTTGGACTCCTTCTTGTCTTCTGTATGGATGGATACTTTACCCTTTCCTTTGCGTTTGGCTTGGGAGCTTTAGTCTTTCTCTGAGTGACTAAATGTGCACTTTCTCCCATTTCTAAATTCAGCCTCCCTTCCTCTTGAACACACATGGTCAGAAGTTCATTAATTGACCATTTGTCCTTATGTGTATTGTAAGATATTTTGAAGGGACTATATGCTGTGGGAGTGAGCTCAAAATAAAGTGCACCAAGAAGATTCTGACATCTCAACCTCTAGGGATTTCAACTGAGCCGCAATGTCCCTCGTCTTCATGATGTGCTCACGCACACCTCCAACCGAAGTGAGCTTCATTGATGATAATTTTGTCATTAGGGTGCTAGCCATTGCCTTATCTGAAGACTCAAATTGTGCATCAATAGCCTTCAGAAGTTCCTTGACATTTTTGCACTCAGGAATTGAACCACGTATACTAGCAGAAATTTTAGTACGTATGAACATCATACTGAGGCGATTGGACCGTTCCCATCGTTCATACGCAGCAATCTCAGCCTGAGTGCTAGTAGATGTAACTAAATGTGGTTCATCCTTCCTGATAGCATAGTCAATATCCATGCACCCTAATTGAAGAAGAATTCTCTCCTTCCATAATTTATAATTGTCACCACTTAAATCGAGAATTTCACATTTCATATCAGAAATATTAACAGGCAAAATAGCTGCATAAAAAATAAAATCATGTTCATGTAATTGACAAACTGATCATTTAGAGATAGAGGGCTACTCAGATTCGGACTTTGCTGGTTGCGTTGATTCTCGGAAATCAACATCAGGATTTATATTTATGTTAGCTGGTGGAGCCATATCATGGAGGAGTGCAAGGCAGACCTTGACTGCTACCTCTACTATGGAAGCGGAGTTCGTTGCTTGTTTGAGGCTACATCGCAAGGTGTATGGTTGAAGAGTTTCATCTCAGGGCTTAGAATTGTTGACTCCATTACTAGGCCATTAAACTGTACTGTGACAATTCAGCTGCTGTATTTTTGGCTAAAAACCATAAGAGTGGTAGTCGAAGTAAACATATCGACATTAAGTATTTAGCCATAAGAGAACGTGTTAAAGAGAATAAAGTGGTCATAGAACACGTAAGCACTGAATTGATGATAGCTGATCCTTTGACTAAAGGCATGCCAACTAAGAAGTTTAAGGATCATGTGATAAGAATGGGAGTTGGTTCCATGATATAATTGTATTGATAACAATTTGTACAATGAAACTCTTATTTCAATCGTTTGTTTATTTCTCATTCAGGTGTACACGTTATATGACTTTGAGAAATGACAAACTTTTCTTTTTGGACTCTGAATAAACATATGGTTTATTCATTATGTTATGTTGTCCACATTTGGAATGGTGATAAAGAAATTGAATGCATTGTAATACATAGAAGATAATACTCAATTATAGAGGACCTATCGCTATGATTCATGTATTTAGTTTCTTGTTCAGTGTTGATAAAATATACGGATCAAGTGGGAGAATGTAGTAACCCATCTTAATAATGGTCCTAATTTTATTGACTAAACGTATCTCCTATTAAAGTGATAACAGCCCCCCTCCCTTAATTCCTAACGCTCGCTTGATGGGGCATGCGTTGAAGGAAATGGGTATAAAAAGGGACCCCATCCTAAGGTTTCAGAACACGGTTCTCTCGAGAGAGATCCTCAGTTTCAGAACAAGGTTCTCGAGAGAGATCCTAAGGTTCTCAAGAGAAAACCTAAAAGCGGAGGCATTGGAATTGAGTCCCTGATCAAGAGCAATCATGAAGGCATACACCATCTGAATGCGAGAGCTCGTTGATTAGAAGACCGATCCATCGAGAGAAGAGGGAAGATCAAGAGGGAAGATCAATCGAGATCGTTAAGAAAGGAAGATCTCCCGTGCAGTCCAAAGAAAACTAGGAAGATCGGATTCCTTACCACCATTAAATAATAATGGCTGGAGGTAATTATGTTTAAGCAAATTAAGTCTAACACACTCATCTTTTTAAGATGAAGAATGTATGGGCTGCTATTGGAAAAAAGAAAAAGAAAACATGACTGATGAACTGATGGAGGAAACTGAGAATATGGAAACACATTTATGATAACCCAAAGTATTATAGGGAAATTACTGGTTTATAGGTAAATTAGAAAACTTAAATTGCTAAACAGGACAATCAACTATGAACCAAAATTGTTGCCTGAGTTTGGTCAAGAGGTAATGCCGACAAAACGGTGGTTCCAATTTTTACTTGACTCAATCATTTCTTAAAATCTTTCGATTCATTATTTAGTCTATGTTTGAAGTATTATTTATTTGTGTTTTATACATAGTGAGAGTTTCTTCAGTCTCATACGGCTTTTGCGGCTATCACCCATGATTTTTTACTTCATTTGAGTGACAAAGGATATGCATGAAAGATTGTGCCTAACGACGTGAAGAACTTATATTGGCTTGAGTTTCAGGTAAATCCCAATAATTAAGTTAAAAATATGATGAGATACAGATAGCTTTTGCTCCTTTGATCTGCCATGTCTATAGGGAAGCCAATACTGCAGCGGATTGGATTGTCTCGGCTGTAACTCGTCATTCTGGTTAGTGGAAATGGCATTCTAGTGACCCCTGCCCGATTATTTTGGAGTAAATTATGTACTCTTATACTTTGGGTTTGACTCATCCTAGAGTGGTGTGATCATCCGCCTGTAACAAAAAAAAAGTATTTCTTGTGGTTGATTAGTTGTTTGAGACCTCGTAGATGAGGTCAGGTTACTTATAATGTAGTCAAAACTCTGCTAAATTTCAATTTGATCTTAAATATTTAATCTCTTTTGCTTGATTGGTTGATAGAGGTCTCATATTTGAGGTCATGTTACCGATGTTATATAAGAAATTCTGCCAAAATTTCAATTTGATATTAAATATGTAATATGTTTTGTACTTGATTGATTGTTACATGCCTTGTACTCCAGGTCATGTTAGTTATGTTATATATGAAACTCTGTCGAAATTTCAGTTTGTTATAAATATTAATCTTATATTGATATTGCAAACCAAATAAAAGTCTTATATGTTATTTTTTTTGTTTCTATTTCAGAAGGAATTTACTTGGGATTTAGAGCTTGAAAGTGTAATCAGGCACAATGATTACAACAGGCTGCTACATGTTATAGTGACACTTTGAGCAAGTGAAGAGCATCTAGCCTTAAACCACCACAAGTTTCAGAACATGTTTGGGATAGTTGGCAGAAAGAATGATCCACTCTTGAGTTCAAGCATCGATCTACTGTTACCTCAAAGAACAGATTTAGTGAGACGGACGGCTCAAGTTCAGGTCCCTCATGACATACAGGGGGTTCTATATCCATAGTGGAGCGTAGCATGCGGATGGTATATTGATCATGATAAATTTATTTAAATTTATTATTTATTTATATATTAAGGCTATAAAATATATGTTAATGTCTTTGTTTTTATTTACTTATGTATTATGCTTGTAATTTTGTAGTTAATATATTTTTCTTTATTTTTATTCCATGATCAGGCAAAAGAGTTAGGACGTGAATCAAATCTTATAGAACTTTTTAAGGCTACACACTAGAAAAAACTGCCTTAGGAATTGAGTATGTGGACCAGTGATCTAAGGCGTTGCAATAAGTATTTACCAAACTCAATAATTCTCCATATTTAAAAATTTGTTTGTTTCACTTTTTCGATTAATCTCATGTAATTTATATTTTTTCGTATCAAAATTTGTATTGTAGAATCGAGTGCAGCCTTTAGAGAGACTGTTTCTCAACCAGTGGAGGATCCAATGAGTCATGTGAGGCAGTTATTTTTAGAAGCGGCTAGTGGCCAGAAAAAATAGCACGTATGCAGGATGGGCACCAAGGCACCACATTTCTACAGTAGTACCTTTTTCTTTCATTCCACTGCCACATCATGGGATATTAGTGCAGAGTAGTTGTGTGCTACTATTATGCAAGAAATGTAGTAAAAGGTTGAGATTGTGCTAAAGTCACAGAAGCAATAGATGTGAGAAGAGATGCACGAAAAACTTCGACTCGAGCTTGAACGAGATGCGTGTTGAGATGCGACAACTGATAACAGAGATGACTCGCTCTGACCACATTTCAGCTTCGGCTCCATAGAGATGCATCTCATTCTGATAACATGTAAAACCATATTTTGAGTATTGAATATTTATCATGCTTCGAAGTAAATTTAAAAAATTAATATTTACATTTCATTCAATTGAATTTTAAAATTATAATAATAAATTAAATTAAAAATATCATATATTAAAAAAGGATTAGTGATAGAATAACATCAGCCATTAAACACTCATCATAATTAGCTATGAAAAATTCGTTGTTAGAAAATTTAGCGACGGATTTTTAGTCGCAAATCCCTTACTAATTAGCAACGGATATAAATCCATCGCAAATCAGCGACAGATTTTTTCATCACAAATCCCTCGGTAACTACGTTTTTTCCTCGCTAATTCTATCGCTAAGTTAGCGACGGCCATTCTATCAGTCGCTAGATGTTTTGCGAGGAGCATTTTTGAGATAGATTATATCCGTCGCAATTCCGTCGCTAACTTAGATTAGCGACGAAATTTATAATTTTAGGGATGAATTTTTTCATAGATAAATTGTATTTTTCTTATAGTGTTCTGAAAGTAGCTCGGTCCTGCCAAGGTTCGGAAAGATAGCTCAGTCCTATCGAGGTTTGAAAAAATAGCTCGGTCGTGCCGAGATTCAAACAACGGATTCCTTTTGAGCATGGCAGTTTGCAAGTCATAGCCTAGGGGTGGGGCCTACCGTTATATCAGCCAATTTGTGCAGAAATCATTTTACCTCTCATCAGATTTAAAGCAATTCTTTTGCTCTTTTTTTTTTTATCAGACTGAGTCGACAAGTTAGCTGGACTAGTAGATCAAAGCTTGCTTCCAAAGTTACGTCCTCTTGATGGTCTAGAAATGCCAACCAATCATCAGTTTGATTTGCCCTCATGATAGGTACCAGAAGTCTTCGAAAGCTTGCTACACCTGCAAAATGTCTTTCAACCTAAGATTTATAGTAGAATCAATAAGCTTTATGCTCATAATCCAAGGAATGCCTATTTGATGACATTTAATTTATGATAATATAATATTATTAAAAATATTACATTTCTACTAATCTTTATAATTGGCAATCAGATTCTGAAAGATTATGATTCACAATAATAAATTTATCATATTCTTAAATTTTATTATAATTTTTTTTATCTTTTAAGTGGCATTTTTCTTTTTGATAGAATATAAAATGTGCAAAAAAATTAAGGATACATTTGGTTTTTAAAAATGGTCCTACTTTTTTTTTATTTTTTTAAAAATAAAAATATATGTGAACTTGCTGAATAAAATGAAACAGTTTCTAAAAAACATAATTCTAGAAGATAGAAAATAAAAATAATTTAAAAATATTTCCAATATTTTTCATCAAAGAAAGAAGAAAATAAAAAAACAAAGGACATGTTTTGTATCATTTTTTTTCTTATATTTTTAAAAATAAAAATATAAAACTTATCATAAAAAAAATATGTTTGGTTACATAATTTTTACTTTTTTTTAAAGGTAACTTTATTGAGGAACCTAAAATAACTTTTACAAAACTAATAATATATTGTTAATTTATAACAATATAATAGTAATATTATAATTATATACTGTTAATTATTAAAAATAATATATTAATAATTTTATTATATTAAGAGTAGCTATCTTTTTTATTTTTTTACTTTTAAGATTTGTGAATCGTGTAAATTTAAAGATGAAAAAGATGATTGATTTAGGCTTAGTTGCATTTGAATGCGGTCAAATTTATCTCTATATTAATATTAATTTAAATATTTTACTAATTAAATATAATTATATTAAAAGTATTATTAAATATTTATATGAAAGTAAAGAATATAATTTAATATTAACAAGCTTTGAGACCCATTAAGATGAAATCCGATTATCATGATTTATGATAATTTTAAATCATCAAAAATCAAATATATTAATCATAAATCATCAAAAATCAAATATTATCCCTCAAATTATATATCTAATTATCAAAAAAATTATTATTTTATAAATAATTTATAATATAGTACCATGAAACCATAAAATCTTAAAAAGACATGTAACCTACCAACGCCAATTATTACAATTTATGAGCTATGGCGAAGCCATCTCTGGCCTTGACGCTCCACAGCGGATCAAGGTTCCCTTTAAAGCCATGATTATGGTGGTCCATTCAATTTCACTATCCCTCAAATTTCTAAACCAATATCTTTGATTATATCTATATTGTATTGCTTTGCATATCTTCTTGCCAGGTTCAACTGGAGCACAAAAGAGATAAGCAAAAGCTCCATCAATGATGAACTTCGTGATCTGTGCTGCATTTGGATCGCAATGCAGTACGGCTGTGGAAACCCAATTTGACTAGAAGCATCATGAGCCACTTGATAGCAAATAATACCCATGCTCTAGTGGAGAGCTGAGTGGAAAATACCATCATGGATTATAATGTTGGCCATTGGCTCGTTTCTTTTTCATTCTTGGCAATCAGATGCTATTGATGAGGGGACATTTATGGGTTGTTTGGTCTGATGCATGATGACGCTTGGGATTTCTCGCAATGGCTCATCACATGCCTTCCAATCTCTCACATAAACATCATTCCCTCAAAAAAAAAAAAAAAAAAAAAAAAATTGAGGGAGGGAGGCCCACAGAGCACACTCCAAAACTATATCTAGGCTACCAACTCGCTCATGTTGAACTCGATTTTTAGGAACCATTCAGTCAATTCTGATTGATTTAGCTCCCTAAATTCAGGAAATATCAAGCAAGCATCTCCCACCACTTCCCTGGATTCAGGGACTGGTGGAGATGGCACCAACATAGATCTAAGATTGTTGCTCTTTTGAGTCAGCATACTTAAATACTAGTTGCGTCCACCATGGCCAGAGTTCAAACTGCCCCCTTTTCTTCTATTTTATTTCAAAAATAAGTGGGTTCCCTTTCCAACAAGGCCAGAGCTCATTCTTGCTTGTGACCCACATCTCTGCGTCTTGATGATGATGTCTATTTCCCTTTTATCATTTCCTTGCTTGCAATGATGGTGATTATAAAAGACCTAATTCTATCTTGTCACTTGTAACTGAAGGAGTTTTTATGAAGGAAGATTCCATTCCAAAGTTGGCTGGCCTTGAGTTACAAAAGGAATAAGACCTTGGTGAGGACCACCAGCTTCCTTTTTGTTGACGGAACTTTGAAGAGTGTCATCTTGGGAACCACAGGGCCCAGGATGTGCTAAAAGCCCTTGGAGGCTATGGAAAAGCCTCTTTTCTGCCCCTTGTCACTTCTCTCCAACCTCTCTTCTGCTATCTTTTTTCGATTAGCCGTTTTGAACAAAAGAAAAGATGCCTACCTTTTTTTTTTTTTTTTTTTGGGGGAAGCAAGTGACACGTATGTCTCTAATTCAATGCGTGCTCCTAACTTTTCTCTGGAATGCCATGCGTGCATACATGTGAGCACCGTCGCTTGTAACACCTTAAATCTAAATCATAATAAGGTGTTTGTGCCACCGGGTTTTAAAAACCATACCATGGAGATGAGCAGCAGCAGGGGTCGCAGAGGTGTTTCAATATAAGGACAGAGATCTGGTAGGGCGAGGGAAAAGCCGGCATGATTTCACGCATGGCAAGTGACATGTCCTGGCCACAGAAACGTAGCATCGGTCACAATTTTCAGAAAAGTTCACTTTGGTGCATAAGGGGAACAAAAGTGAAATAATTTTGCTGAGATAAGAAAACATGGGGGACATGTGAAAAACACAAGGAAACTACAAAATCTTGAGGAAAAAAAAAAAAAAAATGAAGAGACCCCTCCCTCAGTACCCCTGATCCTGCAAACATGAAGACAACTTTTGGATCCCGGTCACCTATCAAGCCACACGGAAACTACAAAATTTTATAACTATCTTTCGGATGGTTTACTTTGTCTTTGCTTGATATGTCTTCTGAGAAGGTGAGTAACGTCCTCAAAATGAGGGCGATGTTCTTTGTTGTTGTATGTTCCTTGCATGTTGGGCTCTGGTAGAACCCCACCAATTCATTAGACCATATCCACACAGGATACATGTACGAACATTGCTGAACGTAAAATCTCTTCAAACAGTACAGGAAAATAGCGTTCAAATATTTAACATTTAACAGATGGGTCTTAGCAGCCAATAACAACACATTTTTAGCCTGATTATACTAACCAGGTCAAGATAATATAACATCCTAACCTAGAGAATCAAATAAGCAAACATCTCAGCTTAGTATTGAAAAGAGGTCGCCATTGATCCAGACATAGAAAAAGATAAGCACGTTAATTTTTGTTTATTCTCTCATGTGGAAAGACTAGCTAAACAAAGGACCAGTTAACAAACATGAAGCAGATGCAGTAGGCTTCATCTTCATCATTCAGCACCTTCCAAGCCACTGCTTCCTCATACGAAACAGGCCTGCCCATGCTCGAAATGCAAAGACCACCCTGAAGGCATGCAAAACCCTGCCCAGAAAGGAAATTTGTGATTTTTGTTAGTGAACAAAATTTTTGACACATGCTTAACAAGATATGAGAAGTGAGGATATCACTGGACAGATGCAATCAAGACATTTAGTGGCTGTTTGGAGTAAGAAAATGAAGTGAGGATATCTCATGCTAATCCTTTATTCCTAAAAATCAAAAATTAACACCCCTTCATCTGTTAATCTTTCATTACCAAAATTGAGTGGAAATGAGATTTCTAGAAATAATTTATTACACTTCAAATGTAAAAATTTCACATGCTGACCAATTTACTGGAAATCTACATAGAAATATTCACTCCAAACAGTAAGCCAAACAGCCCAGATTTGAGGTGTTGCACTGTTAAGTGATTTCCAAATGAAATTTAGTATAGCATTCAGAGCAGAGAGGCAAGGTCTTGTGTGAACCAAAAGCCCAATACCAAGAATTGGGTGTCTGAAACTTGCCTAGCAATGAGCAAGCTCTGACAGACAACGAAACATTGATCAAGCATCTTCATCCAAAGATAAGACTGAGCTTCATTGAGATCAATCATTTAGCCCGTAATCATTTAGGCTTACGATACAAAGTCATCTATATTGAATAAAATCCAAAACTGGAACCAACTTCTATTGCAGAAGCTAAGGGTATTGGTGCTTTTTCCCCTTCAAGATCTTTAATCTTCTTAAACTATATACTATAATTTTATGCGTAAACAAAAATAATTTGTTAAAAAAGGTTATGCACCTCCTGCATTATATGAGGGAATTTGGTGCAAAGAGTGCTCCTTCCTTGGTCATCGAAGATCTTTTCCAGAGTAATGTCTTGCAAGGCAACCAAAGTAGTCTCAAGCATGTCCAGACCTGCCTGGTTTGCAAATGTGAAAACTGGCATAGCCTACAATAAAGTAATATACCAAATCAACAGCATTATTACCAGCTAAAGAGTCAATGCTAATAAGAACAGATAATAAATATAAAGAATTGCAGGTACATATCTTCTATCATAGGCAAGCCAAGTACATCATTCTCAAACAGCATCAGTTTTTCTGGTTCAAATTAAATCATCCAAGCACCAGTGATTGACTTATTGGTATTAATTTGCAGTCCATCACACTTACCAATATTGACCTTTCTGCAATTTCAGCTTGAAAGTATTGAGAAGTTTGGCAAAAAAGAGAACCAAAGAAAGTCAATCACGTGTAGCTATTTCACAATGTATTCATATATGATTTGAGTCATCTCCATTCTCCACACGTGCTGTTAGCACAAGTAATTGATCTTTTAATATCGTGGCATATTCCTTAATTACAAGCATAATTTTCCATCCTGAAACTAGCCAATAGAAAGAATTATAAAGGTGGAACAAAGCTCTTGCATGAGCAGGGAAGTGTGACAGAAAACCTGCAGAGAGTACGATAAAACTGTGATGACCTGGTGATCAAACTATTGCCAATGAAACCTTGAGGAGCTAAAAGGTTCAAAATACTCTAGAGATTCTTGTATTCCTCACTGTGAAATATACTGTTTAAGAAAAACCTTCCTAGGCCCCAAACAATTTGAAAATAACTATTGTGCCCAATGCCTGTTGAAAGAAATCAATTCTTCAAGTGTCCATCAAAGTAGGTAATGTACTCCTTAATTCTTCCACTCTCATCCATCTTCTTTGCCATAGTTTGCATTTTTTATTCTTTTCTTTTCTTATCTTTTCATTTAACTCTTTTCCGTACAGATCTTTATAGGCATTTGAAGTATTTCCTAAGCCCCTCCAGACCCTGCACTTACCATAGGACTTCCATACACTAGTTAGATAAAATGATCTACAATAATCAGAAAAATCGTTTATATAATGATTCATTTGGCATTTCTTAAGTCTATTCAACACCCATGCAGATCCTAAACATTAAATTGGGCTGTGACTAAAAATTTGATAAGTACAATGTGGCCAATAGAAAAATAGTTTATTTTTTATGCAGCTAATTTTTCTTCAATTTATTTATGATGTATGAATTTGAATAACTTTAACGTACATAAGGCACCAAGAATACTCAATTAATTTTACAATGAAAATGCAAATAATGTGGTTGCAAATTTTGAAAAGTCATAATTGTTTTCTCATCAACACACACATTTGCAGCAAATAAATTCTCTATAGTTTGACCTTATGATGAAACTTCCAAAAGCATTGGATGAGGAGGTAAATTACAATTATAATTTAATCCATGGATTGGAGCTCAGATGAGTTAAAAAGCAAAATGGTTTACCACAAAATCTGTAAAAGGTTGCTCATTCATTCTCTGAGCCAATTAAACTAAGTCAGAAATGAAAAATCAAGGGAACATATGTCCTAACCCTCAAGAGTCAAGAAATAATCTTGAAGCAATACAATGACAAACACCTGAAACAACAAGGAAGAAAACATGACAGCAAATCAACCTAAGAATTTCCTCCAAAATCAATGCCCTTTAATACACGCATGTAAAAATTGAACCTACCTTATTTTAGGCCCTGTTCTGTGTCCATTGTATATGGTGCATCCTCTTGGCCACCCTACTTTTTTGGTTATTATGTGTATTATCCAAAATTCCTCTTTCAAAAAGCACTAACTTGTTCAAGATTGCAACTCAACATCTTCCTTATATATGAAATTAGAAGGCGACTGCAGTAGTTTTGAGTCAAGAACTTTTATAGAACTCTCTAACTTTCACTAAATCTCATACTAAATTTCATTCTAATATTTCATATTTATTGCAAAGTGGAAGCTGCCTGGACTCCTGAATTTATGTTACTATTGCTCAGAAACTTCAGCAGGATTTCTTTCTCTTTTTTCTTTCTTTTCAATCACCCATTTCAATCATCTTTTCTCCTAAAGAAACAATAGAGTGTGATCTATTGATAATCTCACTCATATTCTTGATAGTTTAATTTTAGGGATATTAGTTAATAGAAGCAACTAATGGTTTCATAATTTAGGAAAATTACAGCCAGATCCCTCATGTTTGGCCAATTTGCACATTAACCCCAAAAGAAAAAAAATGAAGATTCTAAAACTTTTGTTTAAGTGCACAAAGACCTATTCTGTCCATTTATCCTTTGACACTGTTAAGCTACTAAGTGAAAAGTCAAATTTGCTTTTATAAAACCGCAACAATTTTACCTCAGTTTGGACCTCAAAGCAAGCTTAAAGGGTAAATTTTGGTATTATACAAAAAATTGCTGTCATGTGACCATTGCATCCTAACACGATGGATAGAGAGGTCTTCAATTTTTTTCTTCTTTTGGGGTCAATATGCAAATTGATCAAACTTAAGAAGTTTCACTGTACTTTCTCTCATAATTTATATCAAAATCACTCATTTCTCCCCGTATCAGTAATTTTTTTAAACCATTTTGACAACTCCTTCCTTTTAGTGTTCTCACATTCACTGATTAATTTTGCCTAGCAATATTACTTAGAACCTGAGCATAACTGTTCCAAAGTTATTATCATTTTCCTCCTTAAACTAAACATACAGTTTCTTCATGAAGCTTTCCTTGAGTTGGAATTTATCTCCTTTTAGACATATTCATGGAAGATGAGAAACAATCAACGGTCTGATAGATAACAACACATTTCAGATTATATATAGGCACTAAAGCGAGAACATTGTATAGTATGTCAGACCGTCCTGAATCAGGTAGTTTGTATCTAACCAAATCGATCTGAATCCAGAATGGTTCTACCCTTCAGTTCGGCACAAGGAAAGAACCAATTGAACCTATTCCAAACCTAATATACTGAATCAAACCGAACCATTTGGTTTAGTCTGATTAGGGTGATTCATGGCTTGAAAAACTCTGATCCATCTGATCGGTATCCCACTGGATCAGTATGGTATACTCAGTACTGAATTGTACCTATTCAGTACTGAAACAATATTGGTTCTAAATATTGCAAACCTTGGAGCATTGTAACAGCGAAACGATTCAAAAAGATTGACATGGAAACCTGATATGACAGGAAGTAGATTGATATTTTCAGCAACATAAAACATGAAAAAGAAAGGGAAAAGGGCAAGGACAAACCTTCACAGAACAGCAAATAATAGCATTCGAGTGGTGCCAAAGTGTCCTGAGAAGTGATTCACTGCCTTCAGTGGTAGGTTTAAGGAGTTCCAATCCAGAATGACCCCTGTAAACAGATACTACAGTAGCTGAAAAATTGGAATATACTTTCCCTAAGTTTATTAAATATCTAGCATGCTTAATACATGATTCTTGATCAACTATGGAAACACATTATGAACCTTCGAAGATATGCACTAACAGAAAAGTATAGAAACTTACTTTAAGCCCTCTGCATGCCAGCTGGGGACAAAATATAACGAAGTTATTTTCTTTTTAACAAAAAGAAAAGAAAATATTTTTAGAGCCAATGCTTTTGAAATTTAATATTTTGGTCATCTCAGTGAGGGGCCGATACAGACATGATATGACATTTCAATTTATCTCTTTCAAAACTGAAGACTGAAAAGATCCAGAAAGAGAGCATATTTTGAGCCCTTGGCTAATATACAAGAACCAAGAAATCAAAAAATTTGAAAATATAAAAACCTAGACAATTTTAAGGCATTGTTTTTTATATTAAATAATTTAAAAACCCATTTTAAATTGTCAAAGAAAGTCCAGTAACTCATGGCTGGCACAATTAAGGGTTGAAACTTTAGATATCATATTGGTTGCATGATTCAAACTGATATGACATCTACATACAGATTGAAATGGAAATCTTTTTCAGAAATTTTTTGTTTTTAGTGCTCACTGCTTTTGGGATGGTTAGAATAGTAACTTCACTTTCAATATTCTTTTTCAAGAAATAGTTTGAATCAAAATCTTGATGGGTGCATCCATGCAGACAAGAAAATAACCCAGCATTTATTTAACATTATACATTGGCATTTTGGTAAATTTTGGAGTATAATTCTTTGAAAATTTCGTTTTACTTACAAATTTGCTGTTTTCTAGAAGACAGCGGATGGTATTTCCTTTTAAAGGAGTAGATAGTTCACCGTTTGTCAAATGATGTCACTGAAAGCACCCAACTGCAACTGAGAAAAGGGGGGAAAATCTATTTGGCTCTTAGACTTCTTGTAACTTGCAAGTGTGCATTTACTGTATACCCGAGCCAGTTCCTTATAATACAGATGGAATATAATATTTATGTACATCAGAAAGGTGTCTCAAGTTTGAGTAGATAAATAGTTCTATATGCATATACTTCTTCCATATTACAGTTCACCCTAACGTCTTTATTCTTGTGTCATGTGGCCTTTCCAAGATAGTTTTCTATCAGTGGTTGTCCAAATGGGCACCACCAAGTCAGCTGTGCATTATGGAAAAAAGCATAGTTGCTAGAATCAGGAGTGGTTGGGAATTGGGTGCAGACGTGTGTGGAGAAGTAGATATTTTTAAAAACACTTTTAGTAGAGAACCACTTAGGATGCGGGCGTGAATTTAAGAATCTGGGGAAATACCAAGCAAGTGCGTCACCCTAGGTAGAGGATTCTAGCTGCTAAGAAAAAAATATTTTATTTTGTATCAATGGACAATATAAATACATGAGGAATATCTCTATAACACTTTAAGCCTTAGTTATATATTGAAAATAGAAGTTCCAACATAAGATAAATAGTATCAAGTACATTTAGAGAGAACCATATCTAATAGATTAGGCTATAATTACATGTTTTTGACATGTGTTTGCAAAGCATGTAGAGACCAAGTCAAAAGCATTATTGATTCCACCAGATCAGATTAGGCTACCAAACATAAAATTTGATGGTTTGAAAAGGCTGGCAGCCACCTGAATAGCCTGAATAGATAATTCAAACTATGAAAGCCATGCTAGTTTCCTTATCAAGGTGGATGGTGTGTTGTGAGTTTAATTGGAAAAGTGTGCACACAATTTATCATAAATGAGCATGGTTGTGCGCCGAGCAATTGTTATGCTGAAATTCTTTTCAGTTTATGATCAAAGTATCAAATGCTGCTCTAGTAAATAACTAAATATTGATCAAGTTTTATCAAATAAGGTCAAAACATCAAGTTATTGAAATTGAGCAAAATTATGGCAGATGGAGTGGAATTACACAATGTTAACACTGGAAATAATTACAAGGTGATAATTCAGCAACCAGTGCATTTGAAAGTGTCAGCGTGAATATCAGGTATAGACCCAACCAGAAAGGATATAGAAAAGAAGTTCAAGAGTACACGTGTTTAAATGCAGGAACCACTTGGCAATGAGAGCCACAAAACTCCTCAAGGTTTAAATGTATTCACTGGATCTGAAGAGGATAAGGGAAATGTTACCACACTTAAACAAGGTGGTACAGGGTTTTCTAAAGCCCATCCAAAGTGGAGGCAATAAATTTGAAACATGTTAGGGACAAAACATAATTCATGCTGATAAACCAAATATGCAAAGAAAGCTTGTTAAATACAATTACATCTTACAATGGACGGTTATTGGAAAATGATTAATGTTCAGGCCACATTTTTTACACATATGATTTCAAAGGAAGCAATCATGGAACAACTATCCCACCAAAAGAAAAACCATATAATGTTACAAACTAGATTTCCCATGATCATTACTACGGGTTCTTTTCTACAAGATTAGGTTTGAAATAGACTAGGGTCTTGTGCGCTAGCAAAACATAAAATGTCAAATTATAAATTAACAAAATTAAATATAGCAAATCGACAAGATGGAAAAAAAAAAAAGATATAGGCCATAGCAATGGGTGGCCAAGACTGGGATGAACTAAGATTTTGATTTACCTCGAGCAAGATGGTAGAGAAATTTTGTGAAGTAATAAGATTTTCAAAATCATGGCTAACATATAGGATGCATGATTTTAATATCTTGGCCAATTTAATAAAACCAATTTTAAGCATTGTTTTAGGTAGTATTTTTGTATTTATTTTAAAAAAACCCATTTAAGTTAGAAAAAAGATTGAAACATCTTGGTTGATAGCTTGACATGTCAATAACTTATATCTCTAGATGTCATTTACACTAGTCAAGATGATAAGGGCTGAGATTTTAGATGTATCATGTCAATGAATGCATGATCATGAAACTAATAGATATTTTGACTTGAATGGAAACCTTTGACATAAGAGAACAAGAGAGAACTGCTTAAAATTATCAACAATTCAAATATTTTAAGAAAGATTCCCTCTTGGGTGAAATTCTTTTATCTATAGATTTCATTTTTTCGGAAGCAATCTAGGTTACAATGGGTGGGTATTGCAGCCCAAGATGGATGGGAGATGGAGAGGCATGGATCTTATCCAACATTCCTTGTGTATTACCAATTCCTATGTTAATAGGAGAACCAAATAAATACATAGAGTTTCATTAGATAAGATGTCTCTCCATCGCTTTTCCATACATAGGTTGCAATATCTACCTACAGTGACGTAAATCCTTTCCTCTTTATCTTGGCAAAGATGCTCTATTTTGGAAATGATATTCTAGATTTACTAGGCTTCTTGCTTCAAACCTGCTCCTATTATCTTTGTTTTTATTATTCTTCTTTAATGTTTTAATGATCACTAGTCTTTATGTATCAAATTTTTGCCTTTATTTCATACATGCAATTGGTGCCATGTCTTAATTATTTAGATAATGGGAATTATCTATATTGATAATCAGCCTCCATTTAATTCTCCCTCTATTTTTACAGAATCAGCCATAACAATGTAATCAACCAACAATAAGCTGGTTGTCTTTTCAGAATAAATGAAATATCTTGAGAAATAAAGCAGAACCAATAATGGTGAAAATGCCCAATAGCAAAGTGCTTGCATACAATAACCAGTGTTCAAACCCTTAATCTAAGAAAGTATCATTATTGAAACTATACAAGCACAAAGTTTGAGAGGTTAGAAGGAGACCTTCTCAAACAGCCTGAACTCCACAAGAGGTATTGATAAAAAGTATCATATGGATATGACACAACCCAAATGTTATGCAAAATAAATCTAGCACTAGCAATCCTTGTCCTTGACCTTGATATAAGGTACCATCAAAATTTTCCTTAACGTGCACCCTTGAAGTTAACCAAAAGAATTCAACGATTTAGCAGCTGAGAGGCTGTTCCAACCAGGATTATCCTAGCCAAGTAAATGCATTAAGGGCATCGGACTATTAGTGTTATCCAAATTGGCAACTCCATAAAGTTTGCTGACAAGATAGAGCTCCATCAACCATTTTACATTAATAACCATATGATAGAAGGCCCTCTCATTATTGCAAACCATAGATATCCTATAAAGAAAAGTTTGCAATCATGTCCCTCTTCCCATGCACAAGAGACTAGGGAGGCCCTTAATACTCTTGGAATGGATGAGAAAATTATCCCCTCTGGTTTTTGCAAAGTTATAGGAAACCATGAAATGGTGACATGAGGACAATACATAATAGGGAGTATTAAGCAATCCTCAAAGATTAATATGCAGGACAGTTTCTCCCAAGCAACCTTCAACCAAAAAAAAAAAAATGTCACATATGAGGAGTTACTTTCATTTTCCAAATCCAAACAAACTATTACAAATTACCATCGGTGATGCCATCACATGCCAAATAAGCATTTTTGACAAAGATCTCTATATGGAAATTGTTACCCTGGTAGAGTTGATCATCCTAACCAACTATGGATTTTAAGAGCTGACATGAGATTAACAAGGATATTGATATGGAAATTGTTACCCTGGTAGAGTTGATCATCCTAACCATCTATGGATTTTAAGAGATAGGTAACATGTGAGATCAACCAAGGAGGGTAGAAGTTATGTACATGTGCAGCCAAATTAGGTTCTCTAAATATATTGATATATTTAAAACATCATTTACAAGTGTCAACATCCACCAACTTCATATCAAAGGGAATTGGCTAAAAAACAGAGGAATGTCAAAGATCTAAGGTTGACGACACACATTATTAGATAATTTGCTTGTGTGGACCATTTGAAATTGCAATGTATTGAATAGGCACCAGGCCCAAATAACTTGGCCATATAGGTACATAATTGGGTTTGACTTGATTCCAGCATTTTAGAGAGTTATGCAAGGAAGGTCCATAATTTTGGCTAATCAAATAAAAGTCTGAGTGCCAATTTGGATAATTTAGAAAGTCGGTCTTGTGGTTGAAGGTGTGGTAGGGGATTGGCCTCATGGGGATGTGCAGCTCTCTATTAATTATTAAACCTGTAACCCATATGGGCATGCGATGTCTGAATTCTCCAATGCTTTTGAACTAGATACTAATTAATAAATACATTTTTATGTTAAGAAAGAAAATAGTAGAGATTAGCTTGCATTAATATTATGCCAAAACAACAAAGTAATTCACAATTGTTCCTTTAAGATTAAGTGCAAAACTATAGCACATAAATTCTCATGATTAGAGGTAGCAACTTTTTGAACCCAATATATTTCTCCAACTAGTCCCAAAGCTGGCTAATGCATTTGTTCCGTAGGATGAGTACAGTATAGAATGGTCATAGTTAGGCTTTGCCTGACCCACCAGCATTTCAAGTCGAGTTGGGATTGGAGCCTTTGATTGGTTATATTGTAGTAACCAAGTAATATTATAAAGACAAATGAGTTTAAAGAAATTTATTTAAGTCCACTCCTTTTGTATTAAATGTGTCATTATATATGAATCCGATGGTCCAAAAGCCGCATGCATTAAATAATAAGAGAGAATCAATGGAGAAAGGAACCTTGAATCTAAACCATTATGGCAAAATCTAGGAGGATATCTTGAACTATCATTTCTTCTTTCCTATCCTCTCCCATACCTTTCCTCCTTGGCCTCCTCATCTGTTGATCTCAGAGGATCTCCTAGTGGACCAATTCGGCCACTTGTGCAGGTTTAGACAACCCTTAGGAGTAAGATTCACCTTAAAAGAATAATAATTTCTAATCCAAGAAGAATTTGGTAATGCAATTGATGATAAAGTTGATGTAAGAATCAAGCTCTAACGTTTAACAAAATTTAAAATATTTTTATTATTTCATAGCGATAAAGTTGATATAAGAAAAATAATATGTATGGGATGGTGTATAATAAAGTCAACACAATCTAATAAATATGATAAACTTTTAAAAAAAAACATATAGCTTATTAAGAAGGCATATTTTTCTTGTGCTTCAAATAAGATCAAAAGTATGCATCTTTTTCGTCTTATTTATGTCTAAATGAAGGCACCTTGCCTATATAATATAAGAAGCATCTAACTTTTGGCACCTAGCGCCTCATACCTTAGGTGCACTTTAGAATATAAAAGTGTTTAATCCTTGGTGCCGTATGCCTTAGGTGCGCCATGGACTTCTCTCAATCAAGCCCAACTACGATCACCATCCTTCACCCATGCTTCCAATTCCCCATCTTCCTTTTCTCCAGTCAAGGTGTCTCTATCTACCATTATCATCTACCATCAAGATGTTGACCACCAACCCACTCCACTAACTATCCTAACTCAACTGATTACATTAGGGTGGTCCCAACAACAATGGCTCAACAACCATTATAGGCCTACCATCCATCCAAGAACATCCTATTGTTGGTTTGGGTTTCATAAACCTAGCAATGGTTTGAGTCAACCTCATCCAACTCATTAGCAAGTCAAGTTGGGTTTGATTCAATGTGAGATCACCTTGATATAGCAGGTTAACTTGATCCAACTTGACCAACTAAGAGTCCTATATGTGATTTCCACATGAATATGTAGTTTTAGTTGTTATAGCATTAGAAGGTACAATAGCTACTTCATTAAGTTGAAGGAAACAAACTTCCACTACAACAAAGCATGATGGTTTGACTTAAGGGTGAGAAACGGGTTAGAGTAACTTGAGAACCAATATCAACCCAACCTAATAGGATCGGATTGGTTCAGTTTTAAGTGCTTATAGGGTTGGTTATTGTCTAAATCTGAAAACTGGTCCCATTTGGATTGGTTCTCGGTTTCAGGGTTTGATTCCTTAGTTTCAACCCAAGAACCGATCATAGCATACTTTTTTAAAAAAATCAAATACTCTTAAGAATCAAATTAAAAATCTTAGATTACTTCATAAATCATCTACCATCTCTACTAAAGGTATTTAGTGTTAGATTAGTCAGCAAATATTTATTTGTAATTGAGTTATTAGTTAGGTTATGGATATCTTTACATTTTATGTAAATTTTAATTGGATGTTGATATTTACATTTACTATGCGTTAGGAAATAATTTGATTTAGTTCGATATGTGTAGATATTTTCAATTTTTAATTTATGTCCACGACATTATATGCATTTGTTATGATTGTTAGAAATATATATCTTTCAATCTTTTATTTATAATGACAGAGATGATTATGTTTATTAAAAGATGATAAATTAATTATTTGAAGTACATTGCAAATATATGCTATTTTTCTCTTCTATAGTCTTTAATTATTATCAAAAGCAATAAGTTCCTTAAATCAAGTTAATTTGTTTGCTTGTCTCAGCTTTTGATGTGATTTATTAGACATACTACATATATCATCAAATATTCATCCAAAAAAATAAACAAAATCAAATAATATTTATTGATATTATGAGTTTTTGGAACATTTTGATGATGGCTTTTAGCTTCTCATATAACTTTTATAACTAAAAAAAGGTCCTTTAATATATTAACCATGATGGAACAAGTAAAAAACTTTTGAGCTAATGCAAAAAAAAAAGGAAATGAAAAGAGATTACATCCTCTAACCAATCCAGAACCAATCTGATCTGATTAGGTCAATTCTAAGTTGGTTACAGGATAGGATCGAGTCGGTTTTGCATCTAAAATTCTGAAACTAATCCTGATTGGGTTGGTTCTCGGTTTGGCCTAAAACCGATCTAACCCGATCCATACTCACCACCAGTTTGACTAAATGCATGTTCTTTGTTTAAAGTACAGTGGCATAAAATAGAACCATTGTAATATACTAATAGAAATGATACAATAAATAAAAGCTCAATAGATATTATTTATAGCTCAAAACTTGGAATTTGTTAACTAATAAATTAGACCAAATAAGCTTCAATTGGTAATAAAAGGGCCAACAATATATGTTGGACTTGACATCCCCCCCCCCCCCCCCCCCCCCCCACCCCCTTCCACACACACACACACGTGTGGGCTAAACTATGCCTATGGAGGGACCACAATAACCAAAAAGAATCAAGACAATAAGCACAATGAGTAGGATGAGTCAAGATAATAACCAGGTTAATTAAATAATAATTCTCATAGAGGGGATTTAAATTTACAATCTCTAGTCATCCTATACTCTTATCATATTAACTTACTACTTTGACCCCAAAAGCTTATTCTGTGCAATCATAATAGAAACATGTCTCTAAATAATGTAAAACACAACTAAGATTTTTAAACAACAGTACAATGGTTGATTTATTATTTATTTGAAGTTTGCGTTAATTAAAGACATATCCTGTGTTTGCATTAGAAAATGCATTATTAGCTAACATTATATTATTGGTACAAACCACATGAATAGATTCTACAAGATGTTTAGGTAGAGGACGATATAACATATTATCATCACAACTCCTCAACAAAAAAAAGGGTCATGCAGGCAGCCATGTGATTTATATGATGCTACATATGTTGGTCTTTGCCCAAAAACCATAAAAAGGAAAATATGATCCCAATGATAGAGGGGTGAATTTGGTCACCAGTTTTCAAGGAAAAAGGAAAAGAAAAGAAAAGTATAATGGAGGAAAAAGACCTACATAACTATCAATCTTTTATATACATGATTACATATCACCAAATGCATTTTGCATGGTAGAAACCACCACAATAAAATTATAACAGTCAACTTCCCAGGCTCATCCAATATGCTTTTAATTTCAAATGTAAGCAAAAAGAACTCAAAACAGAAAAAAAAATAGCTTATAGGCATGTGGAATTATTCCAAAATGAACTACATCTCAAAGGCAAAGGAGAAAAAGAATTAAATCACTCTATATTTTTTTAAGATAAAAAAATCCTAAAAAATCATGATGGTTAACAAGTTACCATAGCATGGATGGTGTTATAGCAAAGATCAAGCTTACTACAGCCCAATTTCCATTAGAAACTGAAATGGCCATGAAACACCATAGAAATATATTTTACTCCATTACTAAGTTCACAGCTCAATAGTTCTAGACAAGTTTTGAATTTACGAAACTACAACAAATTGATCATTTGCAATCCATTGCTTTATGTTCTGCAATAACAAATGAACAAGGTTCTATTTTTTTGCCAATCATTTTTAAAAAGCATGATGACTATATGAAGCTTAAAGTTCTAAACTGAAAGTAGCCTCAATAGGACATGGCCTCAAATGAAGACTATGGATTGACATGTCCTGGGTACAACAAGCTCAAATTCTCGATCAACTCACCATTTCTATTCTCTCAATCTGGCCTTGAATTAGGCATATAATCTTCATTTTGTTGAAGTTGCATCCTTCACACTAATCTTTGGCCAAATCTAAATCTGCATCCCTGTCTAAGTTTACATGACAACCCATACCAAAATTTTTGACCTAAACCATCCTATCATCACATTTTATCAAATTACTGGTCGTATTTGGTATTTATCCGATCCATATAACCACATGCCAACAATCTGTGACTACATGTCAACCATGAAATGCATTCAATCACGTTCCACACCACAACACTAGGCAATATATAACCGCATAGGCTTGATTGCAAAAAACAGGGGTTGCAGACTGTCCTAATGATTCATCCAACTACATGTCATATGCATGCTAATATGCTTGCATATAATGTGTTAATATTATGAGTCCCAAAGTGACCGATTACCAGCCATAGCTATGGAAGGACATGTGGTCATTGAGAAGCATAAGTCATAAACTTCAAAATCAAAACATGTGAATTTTTCAGTGTGTCCAATCGCATGCCATATGCTTCAAGCCGCATTAAACATTATAGCAGAAGCATGAAAACCATAGAATGCACCCAATCGTATTTCATATGCGTGCTGCATACTTGCCTGTGCATATGGATTCAAATATCACTGAAGCGGGATGGTACCATCCATACCATACCACTCCAACACAAAACCGGTGCCAGTACAGGAGCAGGGACACTGAAACCATCAGTACTGGTATTACCAGCCATAACAGTATGTGTAACAATAGTACTGTAACAACATACGAGTCAGCACCGATATTTTTTTTATGCCATCAATTTCAATATTCATTGTTAACACTAGTACCATACTGAAACCGGCTGATCAAATGGAAAAATAGCATATGGTTTGACAACGGTATTTAAAACCTTGTTGTGTATAATAATGTGATCAAAATTTTTTTTCCTCACATTGGTCCATGCGCCAAGACAACTGAATGATAGTAATGCGCCTATGAGTTTTGAACTCTTAACATGGCCATTCAAAAGGCAAAGCAGTGACCAAAACTCAGCCACTCTAAGATATTTGTTGCATGATTAATTTTTCTATCGAAATGTTTGCAATTTTTCCCACACAATATTTAGATAATATATTATTATGCAAACACTAGAGGGTGGATCTTGGCATAACGGCAAGGCTGACCCTTCACACATGAAAGAAAGAATATGTACATGTGATCCTTCCCAGAAGCCACAATGGCAGGGACATCATGAATTGGACTAACCCTTATTGATATACAAGTAAGATAGACAATGACCTAAAAGCAAATATTGAATTCAACAGGGAAGAAAAAAATCCAGGAAAGTGGCAATGCAAGCAACCATAAAGAAAATTCTATTAATTGATAGAACTCTTGCTTCTTTGTGTCATTGTATAATTTTGTTTATCCGCTAACTTTTAGGATATTGACATATAGCCAAAAGCTTAAATTGGATTAAAATGTAAACAACAAACCTGTAGCTGCAACAAATCCAACGGGCAAGTGTAACTGCTTCTGGAGTTCTATGAGGTGGCTGGAGGCCGCCATGAGATCCAATATGTGAAGGTGAAAGAGCCAATGCAACCCTTTGGATGGATGATATAGTTTTGCGGATGAATTGTCGAGCCATTGATACCACATTTTCTTGGAGATGGCTCTCAAAAGCAAACTGAAACATTATGGTCATTACCGATCTCATGCTAGTGGAATTGGTGGAATAAACACCAGACACTTGGTTTCCTGTTGATCCAACCTCAAGTGCAGAAGCAAGTTCTAGAGTGCAACTAGGACTGGAATTTTCCTACATCAGACAGCAGCATAGTTTTGAAATGATGAAGGCCCTTTAGTGCAGTTCTTAAAGAAACATGCATAGTTCAAACATCATCAAAATCATAACTGCATTTATATACATCAATGTCTACTCAGCAGTCGTGACACAAAGACCAGATGATAACTTTGATTAACATATGCCTACCATTGTAGAGTCAAGAGGAATAATACGGAAACCAGATGGTAATAATGGGGCATCATCAGCAAAAGATGCATCTATTGGGGCAAATACAAGCTCGGAACAAGAGCCTACAGCATTTTCATCCAGTCCACTGCAGAGCTGCCAAGATGGTTGGAAATTGATTTTACCAAAAAGAAGTACATCAGTCATGAGCAGTATCAAACTCAAGTTGCCGAAAGAAAAGTAAGCTGAAGAAACCTACAGTTCTTCTATGGAAACTACATACAATCTGACCTGGCTGAACCAGAAAGAAATGATGCCATACACATTCAAATCCTATGTTCTTAACATGGAAAAGAGATAAGGACTTGTTCCATGTATAGGCCGAAGTTTAAACTTCATGAACCTATATAAACAGTTTGCAGTAGAAATTGTAGGTCCTAGGAGGTATTCCTGAACTCTTTCGAAGTTTTAATTCTCCAAATATCATTCTTAAACAATAAGGCCCTGCCCCATTAACTAAAGTAGCATCTCTTCAAAAGGCAACAAGAACTTGATAGATGCATTCAAAACCTACCTGCAAGAGAAAGAGTTCTCGAGGCATAAGGGCATCTTGACTACGGTCAATATTTTCCCCTTTAAGTACCTCCAAGAACTGTTAGGAAAAAGAAATGACAAGAATATGAGTGCCACTGGGGGAAGAAAAAAAGGAAGAGTGAAGGTCGAAAAAGAACTTTACTAGCAAATGATAGAAAGAATTCATTTAGTTGATTATGTTGAATTAAAAAGTCAATTAGCTTACTTCTTCATGCTCGAGTGTATGACCCAAAGGAAATATGACCTGAGCACCAAAGCATCCAAAGCAAGACATGGGTAAAGTGCATGGACTGGCTCTGACAGCTGTAGCAGAGTAGGCATCTATGTTACTGTCTGCCCATTCTGATCGGTGCTCTCGTATAAACCTTAAAAGCATTGCTGGAGATACATTCTGTAGGAACAAACTTGAGTACAATAAGAGGTCTATATGACAACAAGAAAAAAGTAAAAAAGGTCCATTGTAACTGAAACAAGAACAACAATAAAATTTGGGAGCTCTAGCAAATATTTAGATACAAAAATTTATAAGGTATTCCCTATTCATTGCACAGTTATTTTCCCCCAAAGCATTTGGATACAAGAAATAAATTTTCACTGGAGCATTTTACCGCAAAAAATATACCCATATAAGGTACTGTTTTGCTTTGCGAAGTCTAGTAGTACTGTAGTTTGATGATTAAAAAAGAATAATGCTGTGGAAAAAATTTATTATTATTTAGATAGTTCACTGGGGTCAGGGACTCATAACAAAAATGATGACCATTCGGACAAACAGATTACGATCCAATGTTTGGCCAGTTGGCTTGCCATTTTTTTATTGTCTCTAGGCAGTTTGGCCACCATCTAGCATGAAATATATTAACATTTTAGAAGAAAAGCAGAAATAACATCATCTGCTTATCCTCTTCATGCAGCTACATAACACAAGTTGGCAGTCAGATGTACCACCACACTAAAACTTCATTAGATAAAATGCAACTGGTTGAGTAGTATACTCTCGTTTCTGATTAATAAATATCATATCAGGACTTGCAAGTTTTGTTGAGCCGAATAAACATCCAATAATCTTTCAAGTTCATTGAGGTGGCACTATCAAAAAACTAATGGAATATTTTAGTGAGTTAGTATTATCTTCAATTCCCTTCTTTTGTTCTCCTAGAAATTTTGGCCGATTAGAATAATGCAAATATTCAAGTTCAACATACCAACCTGTAAAAGCATGGATGCCTTAGCACAAAGCACAGAATTGCTCATGGAGGGGAACCCATTCGTGAAACTGAGATTTAAACCCTTCATCCTACTAGGAGATGAGTTAAGAAGTATCGTAACATCATCTATGCCATCACTACCAATTGTAGACCACCCTTCATCTGCAAACCCATTGAGAGCTTCATTGAAACCTCTGCAAGTTCACAGTTATCAGTACCCTGAAAAAGTATTCAGACAGAAGAATAAGCTTATGAATATTGAAAGTGCTAACCTGATCAACCTCTGACTAAGTGCTCTTAGCGCTGCAGGGCACCTGCCCCATCCAGTTACAGTAGACTGGGAAACTTCATGTCCAATCTGCCATAGATGATGCAAAGCCTGAACAAGAATGACATATCATACATGAGTTGAATGGTAACAGAACATAGAATGTTTTTTTATATCTGCTCTTCTTACCATCTTTCTGTTTATTCATCAGTCATTTTTCTTGTGCATGATACATTTAAGTGCTCTTATTGAATGAAATCTTGCAATGGAAAGATTTTTTTTTCCTCCTTTGCAAATAATTGGAAAAGCATTGCCATTAAAAAGCAATTATGTGTAACAAGTTCCACATGCAAACAAGATTTAAATATAAGCCATGTTTCTAACCGCCACTGTTTTCTTCTGAGCAAGTAGTGCAGATGATTCATATAATGGCCGTAGAACCTCAGGTATGCTACAAGGCTGGTTCATGGAAAATGTAGCTAAGCATCAGTAATTGTTAGTTGAAATATGTACTGCATTTCTCTAGTGGTAAGACACATGGACAATGGTTATCAATTTATCCATAAATAATGTTGGAGTAAAGAAATGTTCACACCTCTAGATCCATGTGATCGACAACATGTATAATAGACCCGCCTCCCTCATAGGGTCTTATCAAGTACCCACTTGACAGCATTTCCGCTCTAACAAAAGGCTGCACAGGAGGCATGCTCGGACCACCTTGTGTGCTATTAAGAGATCTTTCACAGACCTTAAACATTTTGCAATAAAAGTAAGAAATAAAAAAGGTTCCTGAAAAAAATGACGATGCCGTAAAGAAATAACAAGCATGGAGTGGGCAACAGAAAGGATGCAGTTGATTGCTTATGCCGTATGGCAACACACATAACTTACCACAAGACTTCCATCTTCCAAAACTGATGTATATCTCAGCAACCAGAAATCACGAGCAGGTGCCAAAGTTGTCATAGCATATAGCTACAGTTTAGATTGAAAGTTACAATTTCAGTTCTTCTAAACAAGAAACAGTGAACACGTTCATTTTTGCCAAAAAAATGATGACCTGCATGTACAGCAACTCGATGGTTCCACTGTTTCCAGCAGGCATTACACTGATGACATCAACAGACCGACAATCACGGAACCATGATGGTTGATCTTTGAGGATTTCTGCTACCTGAAACAAATAAATAGATTAGACATATATAAAAGCTGTTGTCAATCAACCACAAATTTGATTACGATATGATGCGGTGAAAATTAGGTAGAAGGGTCCAGACACCTACCTTTGTAGGCTCCATGCCTACAAGGCCGCAAGCTCTTGCTGCCACGCCAGTGCAACCATGTGAGATAGCAACGATTCCAATGGAATCCGGACCAGGCTGCAGAATAATAAATGTCAAAAAGATCCTCAAGGCAAACATGCTCAGATTATTTGAAAAGTGAAGCAATTAGTAAGAGAATGAATTAGTAGATGATATGGGAAGACTGTGGATGCAAGATCAGGCTGACACATGGCAACAGTATTATTTCTCTCTCCTTATTTAAAGGGCTTCTTTTCACAGTGTGAGAATATCTATTTTGTAAGTTTATCGCCAATCATCAACAGGCAAAAAATAAAATGAAATAAAATAAGTAGAGGTGCGCCAAACCTTCATCCCAGGCATTTGGACCCACTCTACAGCAGTTCCGGTGGCCTTTGATAGAAACTCTGTTAAAGTCTGCTCTGCTATGGACATCAGTCTAGGACAAAAAAATGAATGAACTTCACTAGCACTACCAAATAAAAGCACAAAGACAAGAAGAAGGATAAATAGCGAGAACCAGCTGATATCTACACACACCCAGCAGGACTAGCATCCCTTGGCGGATGCTGAGGTGTCAAATGGCGCTGGCCACTTGTCACCACTGATTCACAGCTTGTATCTGGAGTTGTCAACGCAGCCTATCCAACAAAAATTCAAATAATAATTAAAAAAAGCTTAAAACGAGAGAACAAGAATTTTTTTTAGTACATCCATCCTTCCCTAAAAACCAAAAAAAAAAAAAAAAAACACTTACACTCTGCGGCTGCTGACGGAAGTACCCATTCTCGCAGGCCAATTGAGACACCTGCTTTTGCAAACGATCATTCTCCTCCATCAGAAGCTTATTCATCGCAGTCAGTTTCCTATTCACGGCTTGCAGCCGCGACGCTTCCTTCCGTTGTTTCTCTCGGCATCTGCAGAAAAGGTAAAGCAAATTGTTTGCAAACCAGCAGAATTACTCGATTATAACAAGATGTGAACAAGTGGATAATAGCAATACCTCCTGTTCTGAAACCAGACTTTAATCTGCTTCGGCTCAATGTTGGAGAGGATGGGGCACTCCCTGATCAGCTGCTGCCGTCGCATGGAGCTTGGCTTCGGGCACTCGCGGTAAAGCCTCTCCAGGGCTTCGATCTGCTCGGGCGTATACCGAACATATTTTCCCGGGTCCATCCCCGTCTTCCCCTCGTTGCTAGAGGACTCAATCATCATCCCTTCAAGATCAAACTACCTAAAGTAACAACCAAATACAGCGATATCCTGAACCCCCGCTTCAAGAATTCTTCAGCAATTCGAACTCAAACGCCTCAGAGAGCTAAAAACTATAATTTGTCCTTTCTCTTTACCATTCGCAACTAGAAAAAGGTACCATCTTTCGTTACCTCTTTAAGAAAATAACCAAATTTTCTCCTTTCTCCTTCTCAGCTTAATCTTAAAACCAACGGAAATACAGGGCAGCGATCGGTTCCAGCTCCGGAATAGCAGTGATTCTTTCCTCGAATAGCCGGACAACAGCAAACACAAGAAGGACCAGCCTTTCGATACGAGAGAGATACCTACAAGACCAACGCTTTCAAAGACCACAGAGAGACTATCATCCAGCTATGTAGTACATACAAGAGCGTAAGAGCGCGAAACCTCAAACAACAAACAATTGAAAGCTTTATCAAATGCGTTCGAAGATTCGAAGCTTTCTTCCTTTTTCGTTTTTTGATTTCTGTTCCCTTTCTTTTCTTCTTCTATTCAAGAATCTCCTTTTTGTCCTTTTTTTTCCCTTCTTTTTATATTTTAACGCGGAGCTCAAAACATTCCCGGCTGTGATTTCTCGTTGTCCAAAGCTCTCTATACGAGACCAAGGAGCAACCCGACAGGAAGGATTCTCGAGCTAGCGGTGTCTCGAGATTTGACGCTTTCCCTTTCTTTAATGACAAATAAACAAATGTGCATTAATAACAAACGAACAAAAGCGTACCTGCGTTCTCTTTCTAAATACGCGGACGAGTCGCCGATTCGGCTCGGAGTCGCTCCGATTCCTTCCAAAAACCACAGAAGACGCCCAGTAAAGGCGATTTCTCGGCAACTGGATCTCGATTAAAGCCCCCGCGCCAGATATCTCCCAAGATCCGCAGCTTTTCCGCGGATTGGCGCCCAATAATCCAATATTTCTGACAGAAATCCACGATTAAACAACGGAAGAAAGAAAAGCAAGAGATCGACCTTTGGCAGCGGTTCGTATCAGCGATCCCCGACCTGGTCCTCAACCCGGAACAACCTAGGGTTTCTCAGGTTTTGGAATCAAAAAACAAGCCAAGAAAAGAAGAAAAAAAGATCGAAAGAGAGGGGGTGAGAAAGAAGAAACCGAGGCCATGGAATTATCCCCAAAAAGGATTCAAGAAACAGGAATGAGCACTTCTTGATCGACTCCGGCCATGGCAGATCTCTGGGACTCGATTTCTTCTTCGAAGGAAGGGCGAAGACGCTAAATCTTGGAGAGAAATCTCTTTCTCGCCTCTTCTTGCCCTCCTCTCTCTCGCGCTGTCACCGCTCGCTCGTGGGCCAAAAGGAGAGTCGGTCGGGCTTTTATATCGGAGAGCGAATTGACCAAAAGACCCTTTCCAACCGTTACAAATTACATCCGTCTCGAAAACCGTCCACCCCTTGTCTCCAAAGCGCAGCAGCCTTTTACTTTCCTTTCCCGCGTAACCGCGGTCCAAACTTGCTCTAACTCTAATCAAAATTCCGAGCCGCACCTCGTATCAACCGTCCGATCACCAACGTCACAGGACCTACACCGTTGAACAGATGGACCCAAGCTTCCTGTGGCGCAAATGTAATTTTATAGAGTATTGGTAGCCTTTAGGATAAGGGGTTGGCACCATCGCACCAAAGCGTGAGTTTAAATTGATATTACTAATAGGAAAGAAAGGGCGGGCGGCACGGAGGGTTGCGTCGCTCGGAGAAGGCAGAATTATGAGCGTTTCTGCATGCGCCCCGCTTCTCGCTGCTTTTATTCAGAATAAAATAATAAAAAATGCATGCATGCCGTAAACCTGCATGATGTGACATAATAATGGGCTCATGTCATGATGATGTGATGGCATACATCACCTCCGTCCAGGCGCTAAAAAGACGGGATCCGGTGACGCAGCCGGGGACAGCACGAAAATCTGGACCGCTTGATCTTGATCGTGAGGATGAAGATTGACCGGGGGGGGCTGTCGTGCGGTGGGGACCCGAATCGAGAGGCGAACGCCCGGGCCAAATAAGACCTGGGGTATGCCTCGGTGATAAAGACTTAAAATAATAGCTTTTATTAAAGTCTAATGAATGTAAGAAAAAAGTCGCATGGAGGACCGGAGCACAGAGGTGATGTCGACGCCTCCAATTTGGGTGGCTCTGCCTCCGCCTCCGCCCCCGCCCGCAAGCAAAGCGCAGGGAAAAGGTCCGCGGCCAAGTTCAGTGCATGAGGTCATTGAGGGGGCGTTAGCATAGGATGAGGTCATGACCCATGACATCGAATTTTTCCCTTCTCAAATGCACCTAACCGCCAGCTAGCTTGGCTGCCTTTGTGGGGCCATCACGTGGGCCAGAACGTGAAGTTGAAGCGATACCCAAGAAGTTTGATGGAGATGCGTGGGTTTTTGGAGAGATGGGAGCATGTAAAGAAAGAAGGCTTCTTCTGCAATGCATCCGACTGGTG
The DNA here is from genome assembly GCA_900491605.1 of Calamus simplicifolius. Taxonomy (NCBI): domain Eukaryota; kingdom Viridiplantae; phylum Streptophyta; class Magnoliopsida; order Arecales; family Arecaceae; genus Calamus; species Calamus simplicifolius. Next base: position 92,099 of record UESW01001918.1, on the reverse strand, counting down.
ATGTTGTGAATAAAAAATAAAAAAATTAAAATTAAAATCGTAAGAAGATGATGTAAAAGTATTAAGGAATTAAAGTTTAATTTTTAAAGAAATCAACAAAGAAATAACTATGTTTAAGTCATGTATGAAACTAGACTTTGTCCCTTAATCTACATTGTCTAAGGCCCATAATTTCTTGAGCAAATGGTAAACAAATATGAAGAATTTAGCCGATAAGCAGAACCCCTCTTACCAACTGCTAATTCTGATTCTTGGAGATCAAGTGTATATGTTCATGTTCTTTTGTTTTATATAAGAATTGAGAGCTATGCTACCTAATGACGGGATGATGTAGCCTAATATTTCTTAATTTTATCTGTATTCATGCTTTTTCTCTGGAACTTAATTTAATTTATTAAAATTTTTTTCAACTATATGTAATCGACTATATGAATCTGCTTTTTTTTCTACTCTATTCAGGGCTAAATTGATACTCAAATTACTTTAACAAGATATCTTAGCCCTTAGTATAGTTTTAATTTAATAGATTCATATTTGAGAAGATATGACGAAGTTTTATGCTGGTTATCAGCTATTTAATGTAATCCTCTTCTTTATTCAGGCTCGGAACTATCCTCGATAAAGTTGCTTTTTCTCTGAATGAAAGCAAATATTTTTAGACAAAAGGGTTTACAAAAGCCTAAATTTTTCAAGTCAGCTTTAGAACTCTATTGGTTTAAGAAAAAAAATGCATGCGTACACATAACTCATATAAAATTATCCGTTTGCCGTATAGATGTTAGGTATTAATGTGCATGATAGTTAATTATTTAATATATAGCAGATATTAATGATGTTGGTGTTGCTTAGCTATTATTAAGGATGAAAATTCGACTAAGAAAATCTTCTATTTATTGGAATTATTATATTGCTATATTCTATTTTAAGAATAGTTTAAAAAAAAGGGAGAGAATAGCTTTATTTAGGATTAGATTAAAAGTCATCAAATGACTCACTTAAATCGTTAAGAATACACAACCCATTCTCTAGCTAATATTAATCACAGAAGTGTTTGTTCAGCTATCATTACAATTTATTGCTTAATATCCAATAAAAATTATTTATTGAAACTTTCTATTTGTTATATAGTTTGTTTCATTACTATATTATGTTTCAAAAACATGTAAATTCTATGCTAGCTTATAAAACTACTATATTTCTCTCCTATCATATGTTATGCACGTGCCTGAACTCTACCAGCAACAATATGTATCATTAGAGAATTATGTAGTGTCTTCATGTCAATAATGTCACACGTTTAACTTACAATATAAACATTATATCCAAAAATCATTACCTAAAAAATATTTATGAATTCAAATCATGATCTTCTCAAATTATTTACTGTTATGTAATTTGAAGAATTACTAGAACACATGATTGATTAGCTTCAATAGAGCATTTGATTTCTAGCAAGCCATAAGCACTCCCTCCACCGGATTAGTTTGCTCGGGGTTCTTTTAGTTAGGTGGAGCAAAGGATATGAATATGGTTTCTTGGCTAGGATATAATATCATGAACTTTTTTACATCACATATATAATGACTTTGCCCATTCCATTGGCCATCTTTTTGTGTAGCCTGTTATTTCAAGCAACTGGCAAGAGAGCATAGCATGCAATTGTGCAACGACATGAACACCTTGAATCCAAGTAGAATTCATGTTTCCCAACCTAAGATTTATCTATCTATTGTTGGGTGCTTCCTCCACGTGGGGAGGGAACCGGCCCATGATAACAAACTGCATCATAGTTTGTTACGAAGCCCATGATAACAAACTGCATCACAGTTTGTTACGGAGCTGTTTTCAAAAAAAAGGGAAAACAAACCCGGAAATAAAGTAGGGGGAAGAGATCCGTATGTGGCAGATACGAGAGAAGAAAAATCCCAGATTGGGGGGAGAGAGCGTGTGCGGCCTGAGAGAGATCCAGAGAAGCCCAGGCTTGGGAAAAATCCTGTGCAACCTCAGAAGGTCGATACGGACGAATCTGAGAGCAGATTTGGGGGCACGGAAGAGCAACCACACGTTTGTGAGATCCTTCTTGTACCCACATCACTATTATTTAAGTTCGAAGTGTTTCCTGATTTTTGGGCAAAAAAAATTAGGAGAAAAGTTGTAATCTTTTATTAAGATTAGTGAAGTGCTCTCGAAATTTGCCCCGTGGTTTTTTCCTTTCACATTGGAGGGGATTTCCACGTAAATTTGGTGTTTTTGTATGGTGTTTATTTTTATTCCGCATATTCTGTGATTGTGGTAGATCGGTATATTTTTCTGTGATTGTGCACGCATATTTGTTCCGAGGGTGATTGAGGGTGTATTCTCAATAATTATGGTATCAGAGCAAGGTTGCAAGCCTAGAACAAATTATTTGAGCGTGCCACAGATGGATTCTACCACTAATACTAGCAGGATGATTAGTCTCAATGGCAGTAATTGGTTGATTTGAAAACCAAAGATGATGGATCTCTTGTATTGCAAAGATTTAGCCAAGCCAATTGAGAAGATGGGAGAGAAGCCAGAAAAATATGATGATGAAGATTGGGCTACTATGGATAGAAAAGCAATCAGTGTCATCAGGCAATGGGTGGATGACAGTATTCCATCATATTTCAAATGAAACCTCAGCCTATGAACTATGGAAGAAGTTAGAAGGGTTGTATGAGAGGAAAACTGCCGGAAATAAAGCATACTTAATCAGAAAGCTTGTAAATCTGAAGTACAAGCCGGGAAAATCAATTGCAGAGCACCTAAATGAGATGAAGAGCATTGTGAACCAGCTGGCCACAATGAAGATGCTTATGGAAGATGAACTTCAGGCACTCCTGTTGTTGAGTTCTCTACCTGATAGTTGGGAGACACTGGTGTGTCATTGAGTAACTCCGCCCCTGATGGAGTTATCACCATGAGTCAGGTTACTAGCAGCTTGCTCAATGAGGAGGAAAGAAGGAAGGGAACTGGAGAGTCTCAAACACAGACAGATGTACTTGTCACAGAGGGCAGAGGGAGACAGTTTACTAGAAAAGAAAACAACAGAGGCAGAAGCAAATCCAGACCAAGGAAGGAAATCGAATGCTACTATTGTCATAAGAAAGGACACTACAAAAGTGAATGTAGACTGCTAAAGAAGAAGAACAATGAAGGCGGTAAGGCAGAAGATAAGAAAGATAGAGAGGTAGCAGCAGTTGCCTCAGGAGAAGACATCATTCTATTTACAGAATGTGTTGATCAGTGCTTAGCCACCACATCAAATCAGATTGATTGGGCGGTGGATACTGGAGCTTCTTATTATGCCACACCCAGGAGAGAGTTCTTCACATCCTACAAGATAGGTGATCTTGGTGTGATCTGAATGGGAAACAATGGTGTTTCCAAAATATGTAGGAGAAGTAGTGGTCCAGACCCGTGAAGGCAGCAGATTGATACTCAAAGAGGTCAGACATGTTCCAGATCTCAGGATGAATCTCATCTCAGCAGGCAAGCTAGATGAAGAGGGATATGTTAGCCAGTTTGGGGGAGATCAATGGAAGTTAATCAAAGGTGCTATGGTGATTAACAAATGACAGAGATCATGCACATTATACAAGTTGCAGTCCAGTTTGGTTAGGGAAGAGGTATGCGCAGCAGAGCATGATACTGCAGATTTGTGGCACAAGAGATTAGGCCATATTGGCGGAAAGGGATTGCAAACTCTCGTCAGGGCAGGGGTCTTACCAGAGATACAGGACAGAGTTCTCAGTGATTGTACCCACTGTGTGGTGGGTAAGCAGCACAGGGTGACATTTCAGAGTAGCTCCAAGAAGAAGACTGACCTTTTGGAGCAAGTGTACTCAGATGTGTGTGGACCCATAAGGGAGAAGACCTTAGGAGGAGCCTCATATTTCGTCACATTTATAGATGATGCTTCTAGAAAGGTGTGGGTTTTTGTTTTAAAGTCCAAGGACCAGGTGGCAGCAGTTTTTGAGTTTTTTCACAGGCTTGTGGAGAGGCAGATAGGAAAGAAGTTGAGATGCATTAGTACAAACAATGGGGGAGAGTACATAGGAGTCTTTCACCAGTACTGCAGAGCACAAGGCATCAGACATGAGCAAACAGTGCCAAAGACTCCACAGGAGAATGGAGTAGCTGAGAGAATGAACAGGACAATAGTGGAGAGAGTCAGGTGCATGCTCTCCCAGTCCAAGTTGCCCAAGAGCTTTTGGGGGGAGGCAGTCCAGACATCATGTTATTTGATAAATAGATCTCCCTCATCAGCTCTAGATGGAGAGGTGCCAGAGAAGGTGTGGACAGGCAAGAATGTCAGATATGATTATCTAAGGATTTTTGGCTGCAGGGCATTGTGCATGTGCCTAAGGATGAGAGGACAAAGTTAGATGACAAGACAAGACAATGTATCTTTCTGGGTTTGGTGATGAGCAGTTTGGCTATAAGCTGTGGGACCCAGTTGATAGGAAGGTAGTCAGGAGCAGAGATGTCATATTCTATGAGGATCAAACCATAGAAGACATCAAGAGGGCAGAGCATCAGTCTGAGTCAGATATGTATGGCCCAGTAGATATAAAGCCTGTCAGTCCTCCAGCAGTTCATGCAGATGAGCCAGAGAAAATCCAGTACAGGGTGCAGATGAGCAGCAGCCTACACCTATTGAGGATACAGATCAGGAGATTCAGATCCCTGAGGAGGAGCTACCGACAGAGGTGAGGAGATCCACGAGAGCAAGGCAACCATCTAGTCGGTATTCAGTGTATGAATATCATGTTGACAGATGCAGATGAGCCAGAGTCATATGAGGCGGCCCATGTCAGTGAGCAACGGGAGCAGTGGCAGAGAGCTATGCAGGAGGAGATGGACTCTCTTCTGCATAATCATACATATGACTTGGTAGCTAGGCCCAAGGGGAGAAAGGTACTCAGAAACAAGTGGGTCTACAAGGTAAAGGCAGAAGAGAAAAGCTCACAGCCTAGATATAAAGCACGACTAGTTGTGAAGGGCTTTGCACAAAAGAAGGGAGTTGATTTCGATGAGATATTTTCTCCAGTAGTGAAGATGACATCAATCAGGATGATGTTAGGATTGGCAGCTAGCATGAACATGGAGGTAGAGCAGTTGGATGTGAAGACAGCATTCTTGCACGGTAACTTAGAGGAAGAGGTCTATATGGAGCAGCCTGAAGGTTTCAAGGTGAAAGGCAAGGAGCACATGGTGTGCAGACTTAGAAAGAGTCTGTATGGTCTCAAGCAGGCGCCCCGACAGTGGTACAGAAAGTTTGAGGCTTTCATGGTACAGGTTGGTTATAAAAGAACAACCACAGATCATTGTGTCTTTATTATAAGGTTTTCTGGAGGTGATTTTATCATCCTTCTCTTATATGTGGATGATATGTTGATTGTTGGGCAGGACTCCAGCAAGATTGCCACACTGAAGAAGGAGTTAGGGAAAGCTTTTGATATGAAGGATATGGGGCCAGTGAAACAAATATTGGGGATGCATGTATTCAGGGATAGACAAGCATGCAGGTTATGGTTGTCCCAGAAGAAATACATAGAGAAGGTGCTTAGAGATTCAGCATGAGCAATGCCAAGTCAGTAGCATGTCCACTAGCTGGACACTTCAAACTGAGTTCAGAGCAGAGCCCAGCCTCAGAGAAGAGAAGCAGGAGATGAATAGAGTCCCTTATGCCTCAGCCGTGGGTAGTCTTATGTATGCTATGATCTGTACCCGACCAGACTTAGCATATGCAGTTGGCTTAGTGAGCAGGTTCCTAGCGAATTCAGGAAAGGCGCATTGGGCAGCAGTCAAGTGGATCATGAGGTACTTGAGAGGTACAACTAGCTTGAGTCTTTGTTATGGACAGGGAGAACCTGTGTTACAGACATATACAGATGCAGATATGGCAGGAGATGTTGACTCAGGAAGTCCACATCCGGTTACTTGGTTACATTTGCAGGAGGTGCAATTTCATGGTAGTCCAAGTTACAGAAGTGTGTTACATTATGTCCACAGAGGCCAGTACATAGCAGTGACAGAAGGATGCAAGGAGATATTATGGCTGAAGAGATTTCTTCAGAGCTGGGTGTTAGACATGATACTTATGTGGTCTATTGTGACAATCAGAGCACTATTTACCTGAGCAAGAATCCGACTTTTCACTCCAAGTCGAAGCACATTGATATATGTTATCACTGGATCAGACAGGTCCTGGAAGAGAAGCAGTTGCTGTTGGAGAAGATCCATACAGATGATAATGGGTCAGATATAATGACAAAGTCATTACCTATCAAGAAGGTTGAAGCTTGTAGAAAGAAAGCAGGCTTGGTGGATTTTCCCACGTAGTCGGGAGGGGAAGATATTGTTGGGTGCTCCCTCCACGTGGGGAGGGAACCGGCCCATGATAATAAACTGCATCACAGTTTGTTACGGAGCCCATGATAACAAACTGCATCACAGTTTGTTACGGAGCTGTTTTCAAAAAAAAGGGAAAACAAACCCGGAAATAAAGTAGGGGAAGAGATCCGTATGTGGCAGATACGAGAGAGAAAAATCCAGATTGGGGGGGAGAGCGGTGTGCGGCCTGAGAGAGATCCAGAGAAGCCCAGGCTTGGGAAAAATCCTGTGCAACCTCAGGAGGTCGATACGGACGAGTCTGAGAGCAGATTTGGGGCACGAAAGAGCAACCACACGTTGGTGAGATCCTTCTTGTACCCACATCACTATTTTTTAAGTTCGAAGTGTTTCCTGATTTTTGGGCAAAAAAAATTAGGAGAAAAGTTGTAATCTTTTATTAAGATTAGTGAAGTGCTCTCGGAATTTGCCCCGTGGTTTTTTCCTTTCACATTAGAAGGGTTTTTCACGTAAATTTGGTGTTTTTGTGTGGTGTTTATTTTTATTCCGCATATTCTGTGATTGTGGTAGATCGGTATATTTTTCTATGATTGTGCATGCATATTTGTTCCGAGGGTGATTGAGGGTGTATTCCCAACATCTATTTCTTATTTTATTTTAATATGATCAACCCATCGTAAAATTAACTTTCAATCTCATGACAAAATAAAATACATTTGCAATT